>JAUKWC010094599.1:0-27067 GCA_032356245.1 Endocladia muricata
GTGGGGGCGATGGAAGGGGGAAAAAGGAGAGGGCGGTCCTGTTGGGGGCTTCGTCGCCCCTACTGTTCTGTCCATCACCTTAGCGACAACCTTTTGATGGTCGATGCCTGCCTCCTACTCAAACCATCAGCCTCCGCGCAACCGTCAAATCCAGGCGTACGTATTGAGACCCAGAAAGATGTGTCTTTAGCTGTTGTAAGTGGTAGTTTTCACTTGAGATGGGTGCTGCCAACATTTGTGTAGAGTGTTCAGCGAGTTAGGAGAGTGTGCCAGTTGGCACGGATCAGAAACTGTCTGTACTGTGTAGCGCAGAATGCGACATGAAACAAGGACGGGAGAATCGTGAAGGTCCATCATGTGAGTGCATGCGCTGGTGAGCGGTGTTGGGGATGATGTGAGATCCAGCCCATGTTCCCAGGGCATGGGCCCGGGGGTGATACGTTGCGCTACTCTTGCTGGACGATTGCTTTGGTGGAATATGAGCTTGTGACGGGTACACAAAAATAAAACAAGTATGCCGTGTAGCTGTGGCCTTGAGGGCATTGCCGACTCACGGTGGGGCAGAAACGCGGATATTTGAGTGCATCGGAAAGCGTAGCTTGGGTGCCCCTGCGAGAAAAGTGGTGAAACACACGGCATCTGCGAACAGTGGTGAAGGTCTGCATGGGTAGCATTACGAGTTACTTTATGTCAAGGCGTTGTCTGCGTGGAAAATCGGAGGCGCGCAAGGGCACTTTTCCTGGTATGCACTACAAGGGGGGCGCGTTGGACAAAAGGTGCAAGGTGGAAGAGGCGAGAAATGTTGGACAGCGCAGATAGGCGGGTAGATGCAAACATCACAGTTTTTCGCGAATGTACAGCAGGGCGTGTTTATTGTGAAACGGAACGGATAACGGAATTCGGGTAGCAGAAAGATTCTGAGGTGCGGCAAGGTCAGGCTTGGAAGATAGAATAGTTGTAGCAATGCAAGCGGGATGCATTGGATTCCAAGGACTGGCGGGGCGCTCTCTGTAGTGATGAATTTATCCGGACAGTTTGTGAAGGCTGAAAGAAGCAAACATTTCCAGCAAACTCAGACCTAGTTCGAAAATCGACAGGAGTAGCTTGCAGTTCCAAGTAGAATGCAAGCTTTGCTCCGAATAGCTTTCAAGGATTGACTCGTTGAGAGGTATGAAAATTTTACATTCTAAGAGAAGGAAAGTTGTCTCCATTGCGTCAAAAATACTGCAGTCGTTAGAAGCTATATATTAGTAGATTTCCGTGCTTGTAGACAATTTTTAAAAGCGTTCTGTGAGGTACAAAGGGTGTAGAATCTCGCTAGGAGATATGTCCTAGCTAGGGAACGCCGAAGATGCAGAAACCCTGTATTCTAGGCATCTTCACCAGAGTAACGAATCCTCAAATAACCAACGAGAAATCCTTTCGAATAAGATTGGCCACGCGCTCGCACGAATGTCTTAAACCTTCCCAACCTTCGCCTGCCTTCGAGGAAGGCATTGGTCGCGCTCCTTTCAACTCATCTCTACATACACTTTAATTCCCAGAGGAGAATACCTATCTTTCGATCTTTCGTTCTATTCATGCAGTATGCTAAATGAGAAAATCTTGTGAAGTAATACGCAGGCGTAACTATCGCTAATTCCTGGAAATACGTTGATGAGAACTTGAAATCACTTGTCACCAAACGATTACGAAACTTGTGCTTCCGTATGCCTCTCCCCAGCAAGTGCGAGGGGCGCTGAAAAAAGAATCGTGTGTTGAATAGAAAGGAAAATTATTGAGGAGAATAGAGGGCTGGCACAGTCTGAAAATCATTTCTCGGATCTTCGTTTTTTTCCTGACTCACTCTTCTGTGTGTGTTACGGTGCTGCCATCATCGGGGTTTGTGATTTCGACGAAGTACGGGTGCACAGGACGGTCATGTCATAGTATGTAGCTTGCAGTGAACATAGAGATATGCAGTTTGCGAATGCGTATAATAAGCACCGGTACTTGTAGCCAAAGAGTACTTCTCATCTTCACAACCAAATTATGAGAGCTACTTTGGTATCGTTAGACACCAACACATCCCACATTTATCGTAACGAACTAAACACTGTAATCTATGTTTAGATCGATATACCACGTGGGTTTCTAGCTAGGGTTTCGTCACGAAGAGAAATGCTTTTCGAGAAATATAACGCACAAGACTCAGTTTAGGTTCTTCGAGACGTTCAAGACTACATCCGTACGTACATATGTACTCGGAGGGAGCACAGACGGGGTATATATGGACAAGGAAAAATTTTCATGGTGCTTCTGTGACAGCTTCTGCGCTTTCCCGGTTGCATCACTTTCACGACTTGCGCATTGACCCCTACCCTGATATTGCTCGGCATACGTCTCTTTCAATCGACGAGACACCGATTGCATCGAAGGGGAAGATACCATCGAAAAAAATCAGTGGACTGTTCAGTACTGTACTACATAACACGATATGTGAACCATGCAAATGAGATAATTATTGGTTTCGATTCTCCCCCATATCATAATTCTGATACTCATGTACTGTGGTGCCTTGATGGATATCCATGCTACTTGCATACGATCAGCAGGACAACATGCTGTAAGCACACACCTTACTACATCCCCTCAAGAGGCGCATTATATTTCGTCGGTTCCGATATTCGATGAGCGAGCATCTTTCAAGTCCAACCATGCATACCACCTTACTGCTACCCGCACCATCATTGCTTTCTTCTCATTATTCCCGTTCACATATATGTACATTCCTGTAGGGTATGCAGATGAACCCTAGAACTACAAAGTTGTCACCAAGGGTATACTCCCCATTAGTGCTATGCTATGCTGTACGTTCTCCGTTGATTCCATACAGTGTTTTCTCTGTGTGTCCCACACCTTCCCAGACCGCCATACATACCACTCATACTTTTCTGACGACGAAATGCAACAAGGCACAACTGCTTCTAGGAAATATTTCAACCACAGTTGAAGAGATCTGCTTGTGCCAAAGAGTTCCAACTACAGGCACCCACGATTCAGTGAGCGATCGGACACTGAGAATCAATTATCTTCCTGGCGCCATTGCTAAAAGCTTGCTTCTCCCACTTGCTGCTCTGATCTACTCGCCAAGGGTATTCTCCACGACTCAGTCGTTCCATGCACGTCACCCTCACACACAAACCGAGGTTGTCCAGATGTACGGCGAGCTCCTAAATATGCATGGTTTGTGTGGCACGGGCGTTGGCGAAAACGGCAACTACCGGCGGGCCAAAAGGAGCAGAGGAGTAACCACGCAACATGCCTGGACAAAGCAACAATGAGAGCGTCACGACGTTTGGGAAGAGAGGGCTACGGAATGAATTGGGGAAATTGCATACTTCGAGTTGTTCGTGGTAGAATGGAAAACACGCTACACATGGTAAGCCTATGACGATTGCAGGTACTACATGGGACGCTGGGTATCTCCGCGCAGGTCTCGTGATCGTGAAATGAGCCGCATTTGTTATATACACTAGACTAGTGAATGCGTTATGCAACTACCGGTCCTCACCTCACGAGAATTGTCAACAATTTACGTTTTTACTCCCTTTTTGTCGGAAGGAAATGAAAACTTAAAACGGCAATTGAGAGATTTTGACGTATGCACGAACACTGAGGAGGCTTCAGGAAATTTATGTGACAGCTGCGTCCATACGAGGTGTCGGGGGTGCGATACATGATGTTAAGGCAGTGTCACAATTGTAGAGAAGGCATAGCCACGATTTGAGTGGCGGGTAAGATTAGAAGGACGGTAATCGACAGGATTACGTGTACTAGAAGAGAGGAACCATTTCTGACCAGATGTGCCAGAAAGAAGGCATCACTATAAAGATTGCCATCGAGGAAGAGTTTAGGTCAGAGACCCTGTAGGGACTGTGCAGTCAATGTAACTGGAGTGGAGAAACTTAATCGATACTGATACCCGGCTATCGGCATCCATATATGGAGTGTATATGCAGAAATGCTGATTTGAAGTACAGGCGTGTCGCAGGGACGGTTTGAAAATTCAAAGCACGGAGTGTAAGTTAGCAAAGGATGAAACGGCTAGGATGACGCAGTTTTCTCCGTGTGCATACATTCAGCTTACACGCACAAGGGCCATGCTATATATCATACAAATAGTGGAGCTATGTGAAATGTCGGTCAACAGCTCTAGAGGAAAGGCATTGTAAGAATACTTCGCTGTACGCATTGTCTGTTCCGGTTTTTGGTGCGGGTTAGGAGGCGATATTTGAAGGGGTGCGCCTGAAAAGTTTGCAGCTAAGCAACAGACTAGACTGTATATCACACTGAGCAAACAGGAGTGCCTTCGGACCATGTGTTTGCAGAAAAGTCATACAGAGACTGGCCTGTAATTTAAGATCGATATTAGGCTACAACTACTTTCGATGCTTCGTGAGCATTAGAAACTTGCGTTCGCATGTGAACTAAATGTTTACCCGAAACTATGAAACATAGTTTATTGTCTACATATTCTTGTTTGATCGAGATATCCGCAGCGACTGAATAATAGCTCCTCACCAAACAACTCTCCAACAATCAGACAAGGCGGAAGGAATAGACATTCATCCATCGACCGGAGCGATCATCTGATAAAATCGATGGGCCAAGTACAAAGTGTTCTGCAGCATTAGCAGTACCGCAAATAATAGGTGTATTTGTGCCCCGTTAGAAACATCTGGTGTTGTCGAAGTTTTGTAAAACTAGAATTCCTCACGAAAACATGCCGTCATGAACACATTTGCGCTTATTGTCTTGTTCTGAGAATGGTAATTGCTGAAACACTTGCATAGCTATTTCTGGTTGGAGTCGATGTAAGGTCTTTCCATAACCAGAGAGAGATCATATCTTGTATCTTCTTCGTAATGCGAGCTCCTTCTCTAAACACAACGACAAATGGATCGATACAAGGCCACAAACATCTTCCCACGGACTAACAAGGAGGCAATCTTTCATGCTGGTCTCATTGTTACAAGTAGAAGAGATAAGCAGTTGGGCACTTGCACAAATCAGGATTGAGACTACAGAAATTTCTGAATGAATCAAGGTCACGACTACACTGAATTGAAAACCGGGAATCAAAAATCGGAATCGGTGCTGCTTGCGATTCTGGTGGAAAATCGGTCGTGGGAAATTTGGACAAAACTGAATTAAGGCTAGTAGTGTACATTGTACATTCCGCCTCATGTGAGGCCGGTATAAGGCGTGTTATCATTAGAACCTAAAACTAGTCGATTTCTTAGATTCTTATATCATTCCAAAGCTCTCGATCTTCTCTGTCAGAATAAAGGTGAAGTTCTAGCTAGAAATGCCTCGAAACTAATTTACTTTGTGCCGCTTGTATTGTAAGCTACTACAAACCAACTCTTACAATTCAAAACTAAAAAAGTACGAGAACGAAGCGTACACGAATGCAAAATTTGCATTATTATAACACTAACATATCTCTTCTGCGGAATTACGAATACTTTCTGCGATTGTTTCGTACTTAATTTTGTGACTTAACGACCGGTCCAATAGACACTAAGTTTAAAAGTTTACCAGCCTCATTGTCGTCTCATGTAAGGTGGGTTTGGCTCGTGTGAGGCGCCCAGTACACTAGACACTAGAGTGTCCATTGTATCGGCCGAAAGTTACAAATAAGGTACGAAAAAATTGCAAACTGACACGTAAATCTATGTCAGCAAAAAGTCAGTGTTATGAGAATGCAAACTTTGCACACGTGTACCCCTCGTTCTCGTACTTTTTAGTTGTGAACTGTAAGAGTTGGTTTGTAGTAGCTTACAAGCGGCAAAAAGCAAATTAGTTACAAGAATTTCTCGAACTTCAACCCTGTCCTAACAGGAAAGATGGAGAGCTTTCGAATGATATGAATAGCTAAGAAATCGGCTACTGTCAAGCTTAAACGATAATTCGCGAAAGACCCGCCTCATATGAGGCGGAACGTACATGAGGCACTGGAGGTGTGAGTTCTTGATGAATGCGGGTTTGTGGTTGAAGTGCAATTTCGATTCAAAGCGATTAACATCGCTGGTTGATAGGTTAAGGATAGCTTTTAAGAAAGGGTTACTCAGAGCTACTGGAGAAAAAGGGCGCACGAACAGCAGAAGAGCAAAGAACAGAAAAGTTTAAGCGTTCTGTCATTCGTGCTCTAACCTTCGTCGGTGGGGCTGTCATAAAAATAGTGGGCGCATTATGCTGCGATAACAGGCGCGTAAAAGCACTGCGCGTGACTATCGATAGGTGGACAGGTTCAGCTTCTCTGGGTTTCAGCTACAACTAGTCATGAGAGCTGCTAGGTTTTTGTCGGCATACGGGGTTAGCGTATCCCTCACATCGCGCTTCATCTGAGGCCAAACTGCATTATACGATGTCACGTCTAGAGCCTACGTTACGGGAGCATCGAGGCAGGCGTTCTTTCTCTCCTTTGTCTCTACTTGAAGCTTGTGAAGTACTGCGTTCGTAGAAGGTAACGCTGAAGCAGAATTCGATGCGCATATTGCATAGCTACAGTCCAAATGCAGTGGATTTGGCAACCACGGATTTTGATGTCGTAGCAAGTGATAAAGTCATCTAGATGTATATTGAGCCCTTGGGTTCCTTGTGGAGGACGACGCCCAAGTATGAAACATACCGCGGCAATCAGCGTCCACGTAATGAGAGACTGCTACGGGTATAGTACAATACCAGAATTTACTGTAGTAATACCTATGGAACATGGAGTCGAATGAACGGGGATTTATCGGCAGGCAGGAGTTGGCAAAGTATAGTGAGCAGAAGAGACTCCCTTCGTGAGGTCGCTTTGGCCATCGGGCGGTTTTGGCAACAAACGGACCAAAAAAGGTAGACCCCTGTCCAATACTTCTCGTGTATTGTATTTTCTTAATCTCCGAATGGGTTGCAAGGAGCTATTTCTATTTAGTCTGTGGAAAAACTCGTAGCATAGAGCAGTAATCACCAAGCGGCTGCAAGTGGGGCTGAAAGTGACTAAAGGGGCACAGCAGTGCTTCGAAGCTCCCAGACCAGTAGAAGGTATGTTCATGGGTTTTAAATAATGCTGCGTGACACTCAAAGAGCGCAAGCGGCTGTTGCAGAGCGACTGTCATACACAAAGCTTGTGTTTCGAGCAGATCAGAATCTGAAAAACTAATGGCACTGTTTCTGGATACAGATGCGGACTTTCACCAGATGCTGTACCATAGTAGACCTCCCATTCGTACTGCATGTTTCGAAATATCATGAAATGCTGACAGTCGTGGTATTCCAAAAAGTGAAGTTCGTCGAGTAAGGCGGTTTTGCACGTCGACATCTTCTTTGAAAAAACGATTTCTGAACTGTTATGTCCGGTGCTCATCCGCGTCCACTACCCGCGGTTCATTTTATAATACAACGTGTAGCTAATATCGGTAACGAGGAGTACATTGCAGTTCCGCATCTCACCTCACGCAACCCGATGGCGCACGGTGGCTTATAGTCTGCCTTACGCAGAGGGGCGTACTCCGGCCCCTCCATACTCTTAGTTACCCTCCGACAGAATGTATGCCACTGGACTAAATAGTACTGCGTGCACTATGCGCCACCTACGAATCTAGAAAACGTAACAATATTCTTATTGATGTCTAGCCGCACCAGCTTGTATGGACTCGCCCTGATATTACATCGCAACTGAGGAAGTAAGAAAATCTGCACTAATTTCCAGGACAGAACTCCAAACACATCGGAACGCGAACAGGGACTGTTTCGTAGCCTGCGTGGGAATTCACAGATTACATGAAGGCTGACCGAGAGTGGCATTCCAGTGTATGCCGAAAATGGGACATTCAACGGTACCGTCCGGCTCAAAAGGATTAATTCATTCCCTCGGTATGAATATACGTAGTAGGGCCTACTCGGGGTATCGCGCCGTCCCCGATCAAAGTTGTAGGCAGGAGTTATTGTATATGGCACGGTATGCTGTACGACGAAGGGCTGCCAGCCGTAGCCGAATGCCAACGCGTACAGTCACAACGGCACAGTTGAGGAAGTCAATTTGGCACCTTGTATCGTGGATTAGCTTTCTTCTCATGCTGTACGGTCACTCACCTTGAGAAGTGCAAGAGGAGAGCAGATCAGCGGACGTCCATGTTCCTTTTCAGTACCTGCGCTACATGTGACTCACCCAGGAGGGGGGGCGGAGCGTTTTTGTATCCAAGTCGTTTTATACTGTAGGTATCAAAAGATGCGCAGAGACAAATTGAAGTTGGGGGGTAGCGTCAGAAAAGGGTTGTGAACGTATGTATGGTGAGGTTCATAAACGATTCCATTTTTGGCGTGAAGGGATGTCACTCGTGGCAACGGTGACGACTCGCTAACGTGAAAATGACTGAGTAGATAAATATCGGTTTTCAGGGTCGGTTTCGCAAGTCTATTTGTTCATGTGGTTGTCCGTGGACAGATACTGATCCCTGTTGGTAGTGACACACCCTGACGTAGACGACTGTATCGCTCGTCCAACTGCTGTTGTCTTGTACATCGCCCACGACGTCACCCATTTTTTTTGGGCAGCAATTCTTGCTGCTGAGCCCAAGCCTTTCCCAGCGGCCTTGTAGTGGTGTAGTGGCGGGACGTGGTGCTCGGAATCGCGTGTATGGTTTGAAATTGTTACACGTAACATTTTTTCTCAGTGAAATCCCTGCATTGCCATCCTTCGCCATCACTTGTTCGAACGGCAAAGAACTCGTGAGGGGCTCCGGAGTCGGAGCCAATATCTTCAGGATCAGTCCCGTCTGTCTTGTAGATCCGGTCTGCGTCTCAGTCTGCAAAAGAAATCGAGTTCACATCGTCCGAATTATCCTACTCCTCAGCTCTTCTGTGATTCATATCACTAGCAGTGGGCAAGTAGCTACATGGAAACTGGGCTGACCTTTTCAGTGCGTAGAACGCTTCGTCCAACGCCGCCTTCTCTTCCTGCATGAGGTAAATATGGTACTGTATCGTCATTTTGTCCTTCACGCGGTCCTCGTGTCCTACCCCGGCATGCGTGAGATTCTCATGTACGAAGGACATTGAGTTTGGCAGTACCGCGATCTTTACATCTCGGAAGGCGCCACCGCACCCATCTGTACGGAAATAGATGGAAATAGATGCACACCCACAAATGGAAGCCCACCGCCCCCCTCAAGATGGCAGCAAAGCCCGGTACCTCCGTTTTCAGTTTGAGGTCGAGTCGTTATGTGGCACTCGCCGCGGACAGTCCTTCCCAGGCGATCATATCCGACATCCGGTCCTGGGCATGGAGAGGTTTCTGGCAGACATCTTTCTCAGACCGAGATACGTGGCAAGCTGGCAAATCGCCGTGTCCATCCGCGCACGCCTTTGCGGCGCGTACACCCGATGCACTCTCGATTGGCAGGCTTCCATGAGCGGGCTGTGAAAATTGGAGTAGCGGGCGACTGCCAGCTCTTAGTTCTCTACACTCCCCTCGAACTCCCCTTTCTACACAGCGATGTTACACCAATTCTCGTCAGGCCTCCATTCCAGTGAGTTGTCCTCTTCCAATATGCTTGCAGTGAGGGGAAACAACTTTCCATCCGCAGAAGGTATCCACTTGGACGAGGTCGTGAGGGGCTCGATGTTTTTATGCGGAATACCGCTGCAATCAGCCATATTCTCAAGGCAAGTGTAGCCGAGTTGTTGAAGCTCACTGTGGCATCCTCCAAAATACGCATAAATAGTACCTCCATCCCTGTCATCTTCCGCTCGAGTGGTCCATACGTGTGCCTGAGGCCTGGGTAGGCTTCCCGATATCCAAATCGAGACCCATACTTTCGACTATGCTGTAATGTACGCAGCTAGCCGGAAATAGTTGGAAGCGATGCATAGCCACGACATAGTTCACAAAGAGGTATAATTATGTCCGATGCTCATCGGCAATGACGATCGAAAGCAGCCAGGGCGTGCGTTGCGATTCGTTCAGCACGGACAGGCAAAACATCGGTTCTTTCATATGTGGCAGGCCGACGAGTGCGAGTGGAACTCAATTTTCTCTGCTACTTCTCCGCAGTGGGATGTTGTCGCAAATACCAGCAGGCCGCTAATTCCGGACACTTTTGTCGAACGTCGGTGGGGCACCTCGACATTGGCCTGTATCCTCTTGCACCGCCCTCGTCCTCATACACTTCGCCTTCTCCTCCTCTCTCTGCCCTAGTCGTATCCGCAGCCGCTCGTGTGCAGCGTCCTTCCGTCTTCTTGAATTCGGTGGACCTCCCCGATTACTCAACCTCCGCAGATTTTGGCGTTGAGCATGAGGAGTCGTACATCCGCCCTCTTCTTGGTAAGCGCTTTGTTAGTGGAAGCCGGTGCTGTCTGGGTGTTCTGAGGCGAAAATTCACTCCTCGGTACAGTCGCGTGATAAGCAGCAGCGTGCCCGGAAAAGGAACATCTCGAAGGCGTAGCAACGATAGTTGTCAAATCGGCACGGAGGGTGTCCTTTCGAGCTCTGGGAGCAATGTGATGAGTTATGTTATTTGCGGAGCGTGCATCGCGGGACGTCTTGCGGTTTTCGATATCTGCTTGGCATTCTTGGTCTCGCTTCGATAAGAGACACACCTGGCCGAGGTGGAGCCCTTTGACAGAAATGCGGAGATGTATGGATTGCGCCGTTTTGGTCTCGAGAAATCTGTCTCATCGCAGGCTGCTGAGCCTCTCGTACTTCTATAAAAAGTCTAGGTACAGCCGCAAATGACCCTGCGTGCATCCGTGTAAAGAACCACCGTCAAATGATTCGTCACAGTCGGGGCTGTTGATGAGCTTCTACGAGGAGGTTATGAGCAGAGTATCCACTATACGTCTCTCAAGCCGAGGATAAGCGTCACCAATGTACGAGCTGGTGAGCTCCTTAGAAGTGAAGGTGTTGATTGTTGGGTCGCACAGCTCTTTAACGAGGCATGAATGCAGAAGGACGATTCTTGCTATACACATATAGCGGCGGTTAGGACATGGCACGGCTGATGGGAGATGAGTAGTGTCGGTCACTCCTTCCCCGGTTCCCTTTTCAATCAGGGCCGGTGGGTTTGGGTCGTTCTTAATAGTGCGAGTCTGTATGAACAAGATGACACTGTTAGGCTAGCTGAGAAAGGACACGTTGCTGACGGCCATTTCTGCAATGATTTCCCGCCAGGAAGCATCTGATATAATTCCCGAGGTCTGCATGACCTGTTGATTGCTGCAGCGGACAATGCGTACGAAAAGGCGCTTACAAGCGCCTCAACGAGCCAGCGTCTTCGTCGTTCTAGCTTGGATGGGGTGCCGGCAAAAAAAAGGCGGCCACTACTACAGCCTGGACGAATTCACGGAACATAACAAAGTTTTTGATGCGCCTGTCAACAATAACCAGCGGGAGGGATTGCCTCAGTGTCGCATGGTGACCGGCAAGACGTGAAAGTCGAAATTGTAGCTCCGCTTGACCCTGTTGCCCCGCGACACTCGAAGGTGACATGCACGCTTCTTGGAAAACCTGTCGGGGCTTTACGATGTGCGGAATATACATGTAGAACTCTGGGGTCTCGTAGTACGCATTCCAAGACATTCTGACACGAAACTGGCTGCATTTTCACCGCCACGGTAATCACAACAGAATCCTGAGCGCCAGAACACTCTACTTTTGAAGAAGGGTCTGACTGAATTCGCGCCTGGCTGGAAGTATCCCGGCAAACGCATTCCTAGGGCATCGCATTCAAGTAAGAGTGTCGCCCGTCCGCTTAGAGCTCGAGCACCAGCGCGACCGCCGCCAGCTGGTGCTCTGCGGCCGGCACGGGAGAATCGCGCGTGGAGGTATGCACAGGAACTATTCCATTCGTTTAGGAAATATGCTAATCCCGAGGAAAGGCCCATGATGGGGATCAAGGCTGAATAGGGCTTATATTATGGAATGGCGGAGAAGAAGAGGAAAGATCCGTGTGCGTGGGAAACTGCACTGCTGGCGGGAGAGAATTGAGGCACGGAAAAGCATAGGTCGTGTCACAATAGGTGCACGAATATGTCGGCCACGGAAGCGTCGCCTAGCAGCGTTGGCTGAAAACTAAGTGGCGAACACAAAGACGCAATTCTGAAGTGGCCAGAACTGTACAGATTAGGGTTGGAGAAACAGAACTAGCTCAGAATTGGAGGGAGTGTCGCTAACGACCTGACGATCATATTGGCAGAGGGATGTAGGAAGATGAGCCGTAACCAAAAAATATTTTCTGGTCCTGCATTTCTATACAAGTACAGTGCTTTCGCTCTCACTAGTGAGAATCCCTCGATTTATAAACAGAACAGCGTGCAACTTTCGTGACGTGAGCGTCACAGGGTACGTCGGTTCGTACACAACTGAGTGGTAACCCCTTGTGAGTCGGTTGCTATAACTTCCGCGGTGCTTTCTGTCCGCGATACAAATACCACACACGTCTCTGTTTCTGTGAATGAATGCCGATGTCTACGAGGAGCACTAAGTTTTCTAATAGTACTTGTGGTTGACTACAAATTTTGCAGTTCCCGGTCTAGTGTTACTGCACCTCGATAGCTACCAGGTGAGCGTCCGAGGCTATTACTACCAGACTCAGAATTGTACCAAGTGGACGCCAGGGTCTCGTATTATTAAATCGGGACTTTCCCGGGCGGATATCAGAGATCCAGTATTGCTGCATCGCGACTTCCACCGAGGGGATGTGCAGGTCCAATAATGCGACATACATACTTTCACGAGGCGGATGTCAGGATCTAGTATGACGAAATTCGGACTTCTACCGAACGGAAGGCCAGGTCCAGAAATTTCGGTCACCGTACTGATACTTTTATAAGGTCGGTCTAGTGATACTGACCGATAGTGTGCGGCGTGTGGAATTTCATACTATAGTTACACTGCGTAGCGTACTACGATATGTGAAAGTCAATCCCTACTTTTACTGTGCGATAAGTGCAACTTTCCCAGCTCCAAACGCAGTATTGCTGCGCATTGAAGCAAGTAGATGTAGACCAGGCCTCGACTGGGTGCTGTGCATGCCCAGTCTAGTTTTATTTGATTTCAATACTGTACCATGTGCACTACATCCAGAGTATTTCGGCGCGCCTAAGTTACCATCATTATGCCGCGTCACCATCTCAACGTCGCTTACCTGTGCTTCTATACCAATGACCCGTTCTTACGGCATCGCATTTCACTTCCCATGTACTGTAACTTCCCAGCTACACCATGCATGCTACCCACCCTCACTTCTAGGTTGCCCGATCACACCCCACCATCGCCTCGACACCTTCACACTCCCCACCTCCGACAGTCGACAACCCCCGTATCACACCACAAGCACCACGTTCTTCCACATTCCAAACACATCACGCCTGCTGCCTAGCCTCCGTATGGGCCGGGAAATCGCACATCACTGAAAAAGATGGGCATGCTGCCCAGGCTCGCCAATCCCATGCGAAGAGTGCATAGGAGTCGCGCTAGTTACATGCACACCCCGTTGTGCCACAAGGAAACAAGATCCATCGCTCGGTAGTTTTCGTTCGAGTACCGATACATATGCAGGTTCTGAGGAGGTTGCTTGCATTGTTGTTGTTCGTAAAATAGGCCCAGTTGCAGGTTCTGGTGTCCCCCAATGTCGCCACCGTGCGTCGAAATCACCCTAGTCCGTACGAAAGTTGGAAACCATTTCGATGACGCCTACGACAGTATCAGTGCATTTCGATTCTGGTTAGTCTTTGTGGTAGCCGTCTGCGATTGTATCATACTTTCTTGTCCGCAAAAACAATAGGGTGCGTATGTATCGAGTGACAAGGCCGTTTTCCACTCTGAACAATCCCACCTGTATGAGATCTACCCCAGGTTTCGTCCTCGGGGAAATGGGCACCAATGTACCTCTCTTCTTGTACGCAGGAAACAAAGGAAAACAGCTCCACACGGGAAAAGCAGTGCTACTCTCTGTTCTCCGACTCCTCCCGCCAGCCTCTCCTATTGTAACCGTCTTTGCGCGGGTTGAATACGCGCAGCAAGTCTCGGTGGTGCGTTTACTCATCGCCAACGCAAACAGACTTTCCAGGCACGAGCAACAGTGTCACTTTCGAACACAGGGACCGGCAAAGCCCATTTATGTGCGCCACAGAGCTCACCCCGCTGAAACATTCGTCCTTTGAGACGACAATGGGCTTTCTGATCACGTTTCGGTAGTTCTTATTTTCTGTGCTTTCACCCCCGTATCACTTGGATGCAGAGACAGCCACAAGTAAGGCCAACGTCTCCATAAAATCTGTGAAAGTCTCTCTCTCGGAGAAGGAGAGGAATGCCAGCCTGAGCATGGTTCGTGAGATCATCTGTGGGCTGGGGGATCACAACTTCTTTCCCGTGCGCTTCGGAGACTATGTTACCTGTTGAAGTAACTTTTGCTCCCTCACACTCGGTGTTGTCGAAAAGCAATCCTACCATTGTGGTTTCTCGGCAACTCGTGTATCGGAATACACGGGTACGTCCGGCGGGATCGCCTACAAGCGGAATGTTGTCCAGATGCTACGAAATCAAGTCGAGCAAACTTTTACATATTTCTGCCACTACTGCCTTCGGGGTGAACCCGAGTGCAGAGCAATATCACCATCCTTGCGCGTACTGTGCTGCTTATCGTGCACCGGTACCTCCAGTAAGGTCTCAAGGGTGAGATCCTGGGTAGCCAGCTCGAAGGTGCCGTCTGGAACACTTTGACATCGGGGACCCACTTGTTTGTAGGTCCTCTGTAGATCTAGACGGACAATTACACCAACACCCTGAAGGACAGCGCCCTCATTGTCTACGTCGTGCACCTCACTCTGTGCAACATGACAGCCACTTTCCACGGACGCTGCATAGTTTCCGAGTACACCCTCGCTGGTCGTCTTTCTGTCCAGCTCTTCCCCACCGTGGATGACAGAGACGTTGGGGTCATTTATTTATCGTCGACTAATAGTGCACTACAGTCCAAATTCTCCATACTGCACTCCGCCCAGCTTTTTCTACTATCTCCTTTCTCTGAAAACGCTTCCTCTCACTTCACCTACGCAAATGCCTCGCATAGACTCCTGAAATGTCACCCGGTCCTGTCCAGCTCCTACTGTGACAAATTCGAGACCAAGGACAGGCAATAGCACCCGCCAAGGTACGAAGCACAGCCAAGCTTGCGACCGTCGCGAGGTCCCATTCGACTCCCATAGTTCTCCCGCCCCACTTTTTTCGTTATACCACACACCACGCAGTCTGCCGTGCATCTGTTCAAGAAAGTGGCCGACTTCGAGGTCGGGGGCACTGGTCAGGCATTGGTGGGCAGAACGGCTCAAGCACCAGCTGCCACCGCACGGGTGCAACAGATCGTCGCAATCGCCTTCCCGCGGAGGGTGCTATCGTTTCTCGAGATATGCCTCCTCCTCTCGTACAGCTGTCGTCTCGACATGTACTTCTTACCTGTATCCAAACCGCGGAACAACTGCCACCCTGGTATCTCTAAGACACTCAATGACTGCATGTTTGTTTGGCGCGAATTTCCTGTCCTTTTCGCAGGGTATACTGCCGCTGGCTACAGTTGAAGGGAGACCAGGACCATCAGCATTGTTGTCTCTGGCGGAGCCTAGACAGATCCGGCTGCCATTCAGAGTGATTTCTACGTTTTTAGCTTATACGTCCACTTCTCCGCATCCGAAAAACGGATTCCTCGGAACGGTCTCTACAAAAATGAGGGAGTTTGTCATATGCTAAACAGCAAAGATAAGAAGTACGTTCTTTCGATCTTTTTCATTATCGCAGGAATTGGAGAATGCCGTTGTGACCAAGCTGACTACGTGCCCCTCGCATCGACCGCTTCTCAGTGCTCAGAAATCCTCATATTCAGCTCGACACAGGGAGTGCCGGAGCGCTGCGGCTTTGCCGAGCATCTCAATTTAGAGGTGCACGTTAGTAACTTTAAATCCTCCATGCCCCACATCTTTGGAGACCCCCACGAAAGAAGGCCCAGGACCCTCAGGGCTTATATTCTGGCCCACCTTCCCTTAATATATGCGTGTTTTGCAAGTTGAGAAGAAAGTACAGACTGAAAGTTGCAGATCGCATCCACAGTTTAGGAGGCTGACAATATCCAGACGCCGGCGTTTACGAACATGATCACACTGCAGTCATGCAGAGCCACCACAGCACCTCCAAACAAAGGGCGATGGACACAAACGGAATCTCCGACCGAATCGTGCACTCCGAGAACCTCGCGGTTCTTCGTGCCGAAATCATGTCCGTGTCATAATCGCGTCATGGTACAACCGACAGCAGGATGTTACACGTCGGAAACAGGGTGGTCCTTGTCGCCGAAGTCCTCGGACCGTACCTTCATGATCCAGCTGCCTTCAGGGCCCTTACCGTGCCGTATCTCGACAACAGGTAAGGTTGCCTCAACGCGGTAATGCTACAATCACTACACTGAGAAGCTTCCGAAATCTTCGGCGACCTTCTTGTTCAGCCTAGAGACCAGGACAGAGCTGTGTTGCTAAACCTTGTCCGTGCTGAGCTTCTCTTGCAACATTCGGTCGACACACGCGACACTGTCCAAAGTACTGTCGCGAAAAATGATTCCAGACCTTTCAGCTTCTGCACTTCCACCAACGACTATGGTCAAGATCTCAATATCGTTCGAATCGGCCTGAGGGAGATAAAACTTTTTTTCAGCGCGTTTATGCAGATAGCAGGTTCCCCCCTCCCAAACGGCAGCGATTCAGCTTCGTGCTCCTGGCTGCTAACGTTGAAGAACACGTGCATACCGTCTCGTTCGACCAGGTTTTTTCTCTCTTCCGTACACATAAACGTGAACCAATACGACCTACCGAATGTGCTTTCGTTCTGTATATGGATTGCTGGACATCAATGGACGCGGTGGGTTATACGCTGGAATGCGTCTGTGTGTGGTGGTTCACAAATGAGAGTCTAAATCGCCCCAAACCTCTCGGCTCGCTGGTGGAGATGCAGCAGAGAGGGCTTAAAGCCCCTGCTCATCCATAGCCCAGGCTGTGCAGGTCCTCTGTTATCAGCATGACAGCTCACAATACGTGGGAAAAAGTTTTTCATCCTTCCTCTTACCCGGGAGCTCTACTGGGTCTACCCTCACTCCTACATTTACAGGTTCTACAGAGACTCTGATGCATGGACAGTTCTACCTGACCCATGCCCTTGGACGCACACGTCGTTTCATGTGCACAAGTCCGAAACACAAGAAAATACAATCAGTTTACCGCGGTTCCAACATCCAAGTACGACTTGCTACTCTTCCTCTCTTCTATGTGCAGACAGTTACTCGTTCTCTACTCCAACAAAAGCGCGCGAGGATTGATCGAGAGGTGTGACTTGAATGCGTGAGGGACCCCTCGCGCCATCGCAAAATCCACATGGTCTTTCGCTTGACTATCCGCGTACAACATGGCAATCGATATGAATGGTAAGCGTAGTCGCAATGTCGTCCGAAAACAATATGTTTCTCACTGCTGCAGTAAAGGTGTTCTCTGATCCTACCTTCACCGCGTTCGTAACTACTCGAGGGGCGCCTGCTGCGAAACCCTCCCACCATTCTCGCCAAGCCGTTCCATTCCCTCATGTCAATATACAGGCAATCCAATTGGAATCATCGAATGTGATGCAAACATCCGCAGCGGGATGATGACGCATAAAAGGTTGCAGACTGGCCCTGGTATTTCCGCATTCGGTGAGGGCAGATACTTGCAAAACGCCAGGCTGAAAATCCGTTGGGCTCAGTTCCTTGGCGCGTTGGTATGCTCCAGACAGGATCTCTCTGTAGCCAGTATGGAGCTCGGGTGCGAGATTTGTACGAGGATATTTAAGCTGATTTCACGCCAAGCTCAGCCTGGCAACATCCGAACTCGAAACGGATGAGTCTCGGGAAAACGTTTTGGAGCAGTAAGTCAACCTGCTTAAGATCAAACTCTTCACTCCGGACACAGTAATCACCGATTGGCAGATCCCCGACCGTGCTGAGTCGGCAAGACAAGAAGTCCAAACTCTCGTTCTACCCTCCCGAGCTCACCAGCTTGACCGGCGTTTGGAATGCCTGCGGGGAGCACTTTGCTCGGTCGCTGTCCAATACAAGTATGGTTGTCCGGAACACCGAGAAAAAATACCGACCGCGCCGAGAGAGCCAGTACTAAGACTTTCTCTTTCGCGCGCTCATCGCCTTCGGAGATTGTCGGCCTCGTCGTTACGCGCAGAGTATAGTCCGTCAAAACAGCCTCCTCGCACTCGTGGTGGGATTTGGCGTCGTAACAAGAGGGTGAAAAGTTCCGGGTGCACTGTCTGCACGCCCCATTCCGACTAGAACGGTCGCCTTATCGAGGCAGGATCCCGCAAAGTACTTCTTCCGAATGGAAAGAACGATCCGTATCATCCATGCGACTCCTTCCACGAGGTTCACGTAAAAGTCCACCGCTACGCTCGGCTTGCCGCGAACCGCCCAGTGTCGGGCAGGATCAGAACTAGCCTGGTCCAGCTTAGTAGCCTCGCAGTCGAACCGTTGCTGAATCTACTTCCCTATGGCCTTGGAGACACCAGTGTACAATACCCCCAATTATATCATATAGTTGTGACTCTCACCGCCCCCATTTTGAGCGAGCGGTATGGCCTGTTGGCTCTCCGGGAAATGCCGCGATTCATGCTTTTGGTCTCCCTCTCCTGAATGAAATCATTAAAATTAATCCTAGACTTGTATGCACTCGGTAACTGTTGTCTTAGTCGTCACCCGCACGTCCACGTTTTCGTGAGCGGCTTGCCATAACTGTTGTTGGTACCTGCTGACCGACGTGTCGAGAATAGCAATCCGTGCCTTCTGCGCCCTTTTGTTGTTCGTCTAAACGGCAAACGTTGTCAGAAGCTCTTCGACCTGTTCAGACGAGCTCGATCGTGGGCGAGGTGCAGTGCAGGTCTTGACAGAGTTTCGGGACGGTATGGGCGGAGGCAGAGAGGAAGAGGGCCTCCTGTCTGAAGCACCACGACGTCGCAGGGTCTAACAAGGAATCTACGCTTCTGTAGGGACGATGCGCGATCGCACATCGGCGGCAATGCCGGGCATGTGGGAGCTTTGTGCGGCAATACTTTCCGCCCGAACAGTGAAGCTGGCTGTGCCCGTGCTGCGATCACAATGAGTAGAAGAACGGCAAGCAGGATTCTTGTTGGCATCAAGGCCTGGTGTAGCCGGCGGTTTTGCATCATGACCACGGCTCGCCAGAACAGTGGCACTATCGGTCCAATCATCATGTGGACGAGAGAGAGACGGTAGTGAAGTTATCCAGAGATGCGCAGCGCTTGCTGCCCTGCGCGCAGGGCACTGCTGTTTTTTTTTAACTTCGGGGTCCGGTTCAGGCCCAGTGATAGCCGCAGCCGTGACATCGTGGCCCTCGTCCCGCTACTCATCGGTGTGGTTGCCGGATCTTTGTACTGGAATACTCAATCTTCTCCTCCTCGACGGCAGAGCGGTCACTGTAGCGCTGCTAGGTAGGTAGTACAGAACGAACCAAGACTTCGCGGGAAGCAACAGATCGAAAAGTACATCTCAGTTCTTGTGAACTACGGAGTGCAAGACCTAGCTCGCACTGGTAATAGGGCCCGTATGATACCCTGGCCACGGTACAAATGAATGCGGACATTTGTGGTACCGTTCTCGTTAAGTAGCAGGAAAGAAAATGGTGGCAGAAGGCCCACAAATCGGCAATTAGGGAAGGATCTAAACTTTAGACCTTCAGGTTGTTAGTAATGATAGGGATTAGGATTTTCCCATTTCAAAATGCATGTGCAGATGGATGCTTTGTTTTCTGTTTACGTTCGAACATCGACGTGCTCATATGGTTGCAGGTGAGCACATCTTAGCCCTGTCATCAGTATAACCCCCCTCAACCCTAACAAGGCCAGGTACGTTTCCAATAGCTTTGAAGTGGGCGCTACAGGTTGTAATTACTCATGTAAAAAAGAAATAGGACTGGTCGTGAACGCCTCGTGATTCCGTACGCGGTCCTACCAATCTGCAATACATACACCACACGCCTACTCCTCAAGCTCGGCATCTACCACCCTCGTCAAACGAATATATTGACTTGGTCTCCTCTGCTTCTCCTGACCCGTACTCCTCGCTCATCCTCGTATTGACATGCACGTGGTTTTTCTTGCTTTGCTTGCGAATAATTACTTCTTCCTCCTCGCATCTCCAGGATTAGCGATCTCCTTTCCTCCCTTCCTTCCTCAACACGCCACAACCGTGCTGCCAACTGAACTCAGCCGACCCTGGACAGCTGGAGTGTAGCTGCCTGGCTTCATTACTCTTCTCTCCTCAGCGGAGGTAGATGCAAAGTTCGTCCTCATAAAGGGCCGCCTATCGGACTTTGTGCGCTTTGTCATCACAGCAGATGAAAAAGCTATATCAGCATTCAACTAAATTTTTGCAGAGAAGAGCAACGAGCGTAAGCCTGGCAGCGACTTCCGCACTTCAATCTAGAGCGGCAACCCGATTTCTATCGAGTTGGCCACCGGACAGGTGAAGCTGATATTGCGCGCAGCGCTTTAGTTGCGTCGTTTACCCGAAGGGAGAAGTGGATCAGGGAGGTCGCGGATGCGGCGCTGAGCCAAAAGAGATATAGGTTGTGCCTCGTTGTTAGCACGAAGTTAATCCCGTGTAAACTCAGCAACGCTCGCGGAATAGAATTATTGGGAATCTTTTCGGTCCGCCACCGCAAATTTCCGAGGTCCTGCAGTTCTTCCTCGCGATCCATATGTGATACTTTTGCCGCGGCAGAAAACGTGTCTTCTGTTTGAAAAAGACAAGTCGAAGTGGATATCATCTCGCGTTTGCGGTGCAGATACTAGCATGGGACTTAACGAGGCTGGTAGAGATAGTGAGGGTTTGGGACAGTGAGGCGCTAGTGAGACCCTTCCTTCTACTTCTTCAGCACGTTCAGCACTTTGTGGCTTTGGAGTCACATGCCGGCGGCCTTGTACCCCGCATGCCATGGAGCAAGCCGCAGGGAGATGGAATGTCAAGTCTGGAGCGGGCTGGAAGTAGTGCGCTGCCAAGGGATCTAGCTGCGGAGAAGGATGAGGCAATGCGGGCAATTTCAAACTTGCTCCAATCCATTTTCCTAGCCACCGTTACAAAAACAATTGTATATCTTGTCAAGCACCGCGGCAACTAGCCGTGTCAAGCCCTCTTCGAGTCGTGCGATGACGACTTGCCGATGGTCTTTGGAGACTTCAACGCGGATATTCTGGAGGGCCGAGAGCTTCATCGTGAAGCGCCCGAAGACAATGATGGCTATACCGAGGATCTCGAGGGCGACTCGGGTCCGTCAGATGCCGATTCGGAATGTGCAAGCCCGCATCGTCGTTGGCAGCTCACAAATTGAGACGCGACAACCAGTGCAGGACCGTCGACCTGGCCTGCTTACTTTTTGTCTTCCCGACCGAAAGAGGAGCTAGACTTGGGCTTGCACGGGGGCGACAAAGATGAGGAGTGGGTTATAGAACACACCCGCACTGAGTAAGCTATTGAGGCTTCCAGGTCCACTGTATACATATCTGTGCCGCTGCTAGGGAACCCCTTCATGAAGCACCAGAACCAGCCAACCGCAATACCATATCTCTACCGGCCGAAGAGGTCTCGATGGAGTCGCTCGGGGAAAAGAATCCGTCGGCTGAGCTTCTCACTGCTTCACTCGTCGTGATGAAGTTGCATTGCCGTGTCGATAGCTGCAGTTTCCATTACCTCGTCGAATGTGACGCTCACAACTAGAATGAGTACCTAGATGGTAAGGTTGAGGAGCTGGTGACGAATCGCCCGTTAAACACCAGAAGCGAGCGTGATGCCGACAAAACATACCCACACTGCCTCTAATCACAAGGACGTAGACGTCTCCATTCCAATATTCGACGCGCTGCTTCCCAAAACCGGCAGTACAACCATATCGTGTCGTGCTCTCAAGTTTGGCTTTTGTTTTTCCGGCCAGAAACGTCGCGGCTGGGAAGCCTTTCGCGAGGGGAGTGACTGGGCCAGTGCGTCGCAGGGGAGGTGGCGGGAGGGCTTTGTTTTTCATGTGGAGTACGAGAGGATGGTACATGTCCGGGCTTGTGGTTAGTACATGGGAAACCCGGGGATCTAGGGACGTGGCGACGCCTCCGTCATTCAATCGGCAATTCTCTCCAGGCGGAGGAATGTAGCGCCTGAGGGGCAATCCGCCCGAGTATGCCACCAGAGAAACAGGTACATATAGTCGCCGCACGTAGCATAATCCGGTTTATGGATGAAGTTCAGCGGAGGGAGCCCGAACAGATGGTGCCGAGAGGATGATCGTAATCTCTTGAGGATGGTTCGACCAGAGCAAAAGATCATCACGTACATACGCGAGCTGGCTTTGTAGGTATTGACATCAGATGAACTGGAGGTGGGCCTGTTCAGTGCTACCACCCAAATTGCAAAAGCATGCAAAGGGTTACCGAAACAGCGCCACCTTGTGGAGTGCGACGAAAACGACGACTGCTTCAGCCTAGCACTGCTGAGCAAGATCAACAATTCTTGCGAAAGATTTGTAAGCCCCGCGTGCTACATTGCTGACTCTCCGCGGGTCCGCTACCGCGCTAGGAGGCACTTATGAGGAGAGAAACAGAACATGTCTGCAACCAATAGGGATGAACCTTACGATGCCCTCCCTCGGTTTTCCTGGCATCAGAAACTACCGGCCTGTGCAGTCCAGTTTATTCGGAACTACGCCGTAGACGTCATGGGCTTCTTGCGCTACTGACGTGCGTAGGTGAATTACTGGCCGGCAGGTTAGTACACCCTCCTGGAAGCGCAACACGCGCTTGTACTGGGGGTAGTGAAGGCAATGACGCGGTCTGTAGCGGTGCGTCCGTCGACTGTGAAGTACGAGGGTTTAGAAATCGCGGTGTTCGCAGACCTGCTTTCGGCGGCAGAAAAAACGATCCTCTCCTTACTCGGACGACGCTGTATGTAGACTTGCGTCAGCGCATACGGCACAAAATAATGTATCACGGGGGTGGAAGTCTGGCAGTACACAAGGACGGCTGAAACGGGTAGCCGTTCTCGCGGAAAGGCGGACGGAGCTTCATCTTGGTCAAGAGCATGAATCCATCATCACCCCGGCACTACTTTTTGGATGACTCTGGGTATTTGCCAGGGGATAATTCAGAGTAAAGGAGGGGTAGTTTCAGAGGGCGGGACGCAATCATGGATTTCCTGCAGGAGCAAAGAGAGATACCAAAGAGAGCTCTACGCTCACTAAATTACTTTACAATCAAAGCGACGCGTGAGATTCTGAAGGGGGAAGAGGTGTTCACAAACTGCAGAAATAAGTTCTTCGTCCAACTGCGTGGCAGGACTCTACAAAATAGGATGCAGTGAACAACTTTCGAGGGCTTCAGTTGATAGCGGGAATCGCTTCCTTCGAGTTGCCTATACGATGGCCGTTTGGGGGAAAGACTCGCACTCAGCTGCAAACATGGCCGCTCACGAAAGTGGCCGATTGTGGGGGGCTAGGTAGCGCAAAGAAAGGGTTTGAAAAGTAGAGGCAATCCAAACCTGGGGGATGTCCTTACTGGCAGGGGTAGCACTTTCCTCACGCGTAAATGTATGACCAGATGGGTAGTATGTGTTGAACTCAACTCTGTACGCCGACATGCTCATGAGTCTTCACGAAGGAAGATCTCTACCCGTCCCACCGGTGACACCCACTCCGACCCTAGAACTAGTATGTTTTCGAAAGGTGAGGCCTACAATTGCAGACCACTCAGAATTGTACGTCCCTGCGCCCCACGCAAGCTACTGCCGATCGTACCTTTTCAATCTCCAGTGGTCGTCGCGACGCTACCCCTGTTGCGCTACCACTTCCGTCTTTCCCTGTCTGCATTCCCTACCGTCACCCGTGTACCCTTCTCCACACAGAACTTCCCCCCCGTCTCCTCCACTTTTGCCGCTCAAAACGTCCTCCCCCATGACTTCGATCGTTTGCAATTTCTCAGAGCTGCCCCACTTCCGCGACGAAGGACGAGACTCCGATCATGACCTCCACATGCGACCTACTCACGTAGACCGCAGAGCCCCAGCAAGGGTTACAACTGAAATTGCAACCGCAGGAGGTTGCGGCGCCGATGGCACCGGCGGCAGGAGAGGCGTTCCAGGCGGAAGTGGACCTTCAATGCTCCAAATCGGATCCTTCCCCCGGGAAACGCCTACACGGGGAAGCCTTCTGGTCAGTGCACGCTTTGCACGGACACTCTCCACGCCGTAGCACATCCGACGGTGAAACCTCCGATGTGGGCGCTGTGGAAATGGAGAAGCAGCACGTGGTTTCTTGGACGTTCCCGAGGGCCGAGTACGACTCTACCGCGGTCTTCTCGGGCGTTGCATTGACCATACAGCCGCAGCGAGTTCTTCATGAAGGCACAAGCGCCACCATCGACGGTCACCAGGACAAGATGTTTGAGGGCGGCTACACGTACGACTGTGTCGTCACGTCGATCGCTGCTCGACACTGCGGCAATACTTTTCTCCGAAATACCGCTGAAGAGAACACCTCGAGAGTTGCAGTGTGACGGGAACGCGGCAAGTTCGGTATGGTGGGTGGCCTTCCTCGACGTAATTCCGTTCTTAGCTTCAAAGCGGAAAATAACGGCAATCCATGGGCTTGCACACGCCTCAATGTGGGCTTCGTCCGACGAAAGCATGCATAGAACATGATGGCTTCCGGCATCGTATTCCAAGGTTTCTTGTAAAACTCGTCCACTGGACTAGCTCGCATGGACGGGTCCTTCCTCCCCCACGTCTTGAATTTCTTGTTCCTCATGCACGCTCTCACTCTTGACGACGACATGACCGCCGTGTAGCTTGGTCAGAAGGAAACTGGAGAAGCAACGACGAAGGCAATTTTGCTGCCCGCCACGGGCTCGTCGGCCTCCCGCCACCACCTGCGCGCAGAGAAGATCCCTCCCTGGCATTCGAGCTGTGTGAAGAAGCTGAGCGATCTAACATTTCGCGGCACTTTTAGGCAAAACCTCAGCAACACAGACCTTAGTGACGCGCGCCTTCTGTACGAGATGCCAAGACTTGCCCCTTTCTTCATGAAATACGCGTGGTAGCTGATCGACGACCCGGACCATGAATGGATTTATGACTCAGAGGCATTTGAGGAGTCTGTACGGTACGTTCTTTGATCTTGGTAGACTGATTTGCTTAGTGTGCCAAGTCGACAAGCGTGAGTTCTCAAGCGGTTATTGGGACTAAACCTTCGCAATTTGAGCTCCTCACACTCTTCATTCCAGAGATCTACCTTCGATCGGTGTGCCACCTCTGAAAGAAACACAGCAACTGGCGAGGAAACCTGGACAAGGGCAAGAAATCCCGCGCTACACGCTTCACGAACGTGGTAGCTGCGCACTTTGCCGTCAGCCGCCGGAAGAACGGCTCCCCACCTTTGGTGACGAACCCGGGTGCTCTTCCTCCCAGAGGTAGGTCTACCCGGCGTGCTCCTCCTATGCGTGCGACTGCATTTGATTTTGCATTACCTCCTGACATGGCCCCACGAAAGCTGGCTTCCACAAAAGCTCTTTGCAGGATGAGTAGGGCTGCATTGTTGTTTCCGTAGCCGCCGTGACCGGTAGATGATGTGGAGCTTGGAAAGTCCATCGGATTGACAGAGCTGGGGGGGAGTGGAAACGAATGGTCACAGACAAGGCGAGGGCAGAGGCGGGGGGAGAAGGAGAAGATAGAGAATAGATGCGCAGCCAAGGAGACCACGAGCCGATCTAACGGTGTCCCACGTATATTCGATGACAAGGTTCTAGACGAACCGCCGGTCAATACTGCTGACAACATGCAGATGTCCCATTCCAGCCACGAAGCTTACGACGTACTCAAATCCATCGGCCCGCCAGATCCCGACAAAGCGGTCTTCCATCTGGTAATGCCGGACGACACACCCCATGCCCTGGCTGCTTTCCGCTCATGTACCCATTGAGCACCGAGCGCACTTATACGTCACAATCGTGGGCGTCACAACCATGCCTGCGGTCCAGTTCTATACGGCTAGTTAGTGCACTTCAGGAAACTTGACGGCAGCAATCTAGGTCCGAACAGGCGGAAGTTCAACCTGCCTCAGACGAACGTGTGGAGGACTGTAGTATACGGGGCTGGCGACTATGGTTTTGTGCATGCCTACTTTGAGAACCTGAAACATAAGCTTCAGCTCCTCACCTTCACTCCTCTTCGGAATTTCTCTGTCTGCAACAGCATTCCGTGAGGAAGCCTCAGGCCGCTGACGCTGGCATCCCAAGGGGACCATCTCCTTGATTCAGAAGCTGTTCTTGTTCGTTGCCAGTAAATTCACCATAGAGAATGCCCTGGGACACGGGCTCAATAAGGCTTCGTGGAATTCGAGAGCTAATGAAGGAGAATACAAGAAAGCCGCACTAAAGTGGGAGCCCGGAAGCGCCAGCCATTCCAATACCCCAGTTCTGGTGACTAACGCTTGCACATTGATAGGAAAAAGATCCTAGCCTCTCCCAAGAAGCGCCTGGCCGAACGCCTGCGTAGATCACCCTGGCACCCCGACCGGTTTGACGATGGTATCTGGTAGAAAGCTATTCACACGGGACAGGAGGGGTCGATTCCTGTTGATAGGAAAGGGTTGCTTGCGGGAAGCACCGCACAATGAAGTCAACGAGATATTGGAAGCGCGTACACCGGGCATCCTTGCGATCTTGAGCGGGGTGGTAGGCTTTTCCGTTTGAGTATGTGACTATTGACACTGGTTTATGTGCTGGGAGGAAAGCAAGCTGTTGGAGATATGGACTTACAGTGCTGGCAATGTCTCCGGGAAGACTTCACACCCCGAGCAACGAGGGGTCTGACACATGGACTTATCAGACAGCGGTGTGGTGAAAGTTCAAACGGCCAAGTAATGTGATTATCACATGCTGAATTGGGATGATTTCAGCAGTACAGTTGTA
>JAUKWC010094710.1:0-27045 GCA_032356245.1 Endocladia muricata
TTTCTACGAAAAAGCAGTTGACGGAATCGATTGTGGAGTATACGGATGAGGGAGGAAGTTATGTAGTAATGGTGTAAGATCGTCCGTAAGGAGGGGTGGCCGTAAGGCCACTTTTCCTTTGCGTGATATACCATAAGGCCGCCTTTGCACTAGTGCCTATTATGGGTATATGGCCATATTTGACGACACAGCTGACACCTGCGGACATGCACTAGTGCCTATTTGTGAATCACTCCACCGAACTGAGCACTAGTGCCTCGTATCAAATCACAAACGATTGTATAATGATTCCATCACGACGAACAACAGATTGTAAATCACAAATCACAAAGTCCAAAAACAAGATGTAGTTCACAGAAGTTGAAGTAACAAAGTTGTATAATAGATTTATCACAACAAAAAAGAGATTATAAAAACATGATCAATCTTCAAAATATCCTGAATTCCTCACGTTACATGACGATCGTATCTGGTTCGACTGGTGGTGATGTTGTAAAGTGGAAAGCTCCTAATGGTGGTGTAGGTGAGAATGATCTGTTTGTATTTGTTACGGATGATGGTGTTGTAACAATTCGTCGAACGAATGGTTGTGATGTAGATGAGTCAAATACCGTATTTTCCTTGTTTGATGATGAAATCGTAATTACTAATCTGGTAACATTGGGTCAAATGATGGATGTTGATACTATTATGGTTGATGATCAGTGGGAGAAGGTTCCAAACCTGAACAAGGTATTTGATACCAAAAGGCTTAATTCCGATGAAAAGTGGGAGATGGTAGTAAGGTAAAGGTATTAATTAGGTATAACTGATCCATCAACCAACAACAAAAATGGGATGTTGTTGGTTGATGGATGTATCCACCTCACAGAATGAGTCGACGAGGGTACTATATGTCGCCGGTGCTGATGAGTGAACTGACCATGTTTGACGACACAGCTGACATGCACTACGACCGCCTTTGCACTACGACCGCCTTTGCACTACTGCCGCCTTTGCACTACGACCGCCTTTGCACTACGTTGTGTTCACAAATATTGTGGGCAGAACCAGATGGTCAAAATCAATTTTGGCCCAGAAATGTTGTATAATAATCGTATAGACCAGCAACCAGATGGTCAAATTCAAAAGTGATTCATCGATTCTGGTCCAAAAATGTTGTATAATGATCGTATAGACCAACAGACAGATGGTCAAATTCAAAAGCGATTCAGCGATGACGGCAGTAAGGTAGCGACACAGTAGATTAGCTAGACGACACAGTCAGCTATAGTATTGTTGAATGTATATCACACAAGCTCTGATGATTTTGTGATGCTTGCTGCCCACACCACAACGATATGCTGTCATAGCACGCAACAGGCTAACACACCACCAAATTGTGTCGTTGACAGCGTTTGTCACAGCCGTGTACACCTGTTAGATGCTTATGTCACAAACGTTGCTACGATACCACCAGCATCCCACAGTACCACCAGCATCCCACAATACCGTATACATCCCACAACGCACTACGATACCATCAGTATCCCACTATAGCATCAGCATCCCACAACGCACTACGATGCTACCATCATCCCACTACCAGTAGTTGGCACCAACATCCCACTATGGCACCAACATCCCACTTTTGTAATATACCGCCAACATCCCACTTTTGTGTTTGTTGTTGATTGTATGCCACTCCACAGAACAAGCACTACGAGATGGACTGGATGTGACAATGTTGTATAATGATTCCATCAACCAACAGTAGAGAGACATTCAGATGAACAACATTCGAATGAAGCGTTTCATCAACAACATCATCAACATGTCTCCTATTGCACTGTTTGCATTTTTGTATCTGGTTCATGGATGAGGCACTAGTGCTAGTAAATTGATTGACATCCAGTTACAGAAGTAAGCACTACGAGCTGGACTGGATGTGACAATGTTGTATAATGATTACATCAACCAACAACAGAGAGAAGAACAAATGAACACAGTTTTCGAGTTTCGTCACTTCACTGCAGCTGGTGTGGATGAGGGTATTTCAGAGACATTTGTTTCACTTGATGGTGCAATAGCTGCATACACAAGAATCATCCGTGAGTATCCCTCAGATGTAGTTCAAATCTGGAAGAGTGTTGGTGATGAAGCTGCAATCTGGGATGAGGAATTGGCATACCCAGTTTAGGCACTACGACCTGGACTCTTCGCATGGAAGCGGAGATAATGGTTCTATCAACTAGAGGGACTAACCATGAGAAAGTTCAAAGCATTTAGTGGGCACACGCTGTTTGTCAAGCCCTCAAAGAAGCGTCCGGGCGCGTTCCGCTTCACACTGATTAACACATACGATGTCCCCGTGTGTCTCTCGGATGTGGTGCATACACAAGGTGGTGGTATCGACTCAGCGAGAGTGCTGCTCATCAACACTGTGACAGGCGCTCGTAACGCCGATGAGAACGTTGCAGACGCACTACGATCGATAACAAATCAGACGTGGATTGAGACCACAAAATAAGCACTACGATCTGGACTAGATGTCAGATCGTGGTATAATGATCGCATCACACAACAACAGAGAGTGTACCATGCTGAAATTCATCAACGATCTTGCAATTCCAGGAACAGTTGTCAAGGCAATTGTTTGTGATGGTGACACGAAGCTGACAACGAGTGGGGGCAAGCTGATTGTGATCAGCATCAACATCGATCTCAATACAGATGAAGCTACAGTTGCAGATGTACTAGCTGCGACGACCGGCCAGGTGTGTCGGTATGCTGCAGCGAATCCTGGTACACAAAACACCACGGTGATCAACAACGCCAAGAACGTAACAATCTCGTTGTATGATGATCATATCAGAGAGCTTGCTATTAAACGTCGAGCTGCACTGCGCTAACGTTCTGAGCACCAGTGCGCACACAGCTGTAACATATTGTCGTATAATGATTGCATCAACCAACACAGAGACTATCAAATGACCATTGCACTTATCGCTACCCTTGTTACTATTTTTGCCGGGCTGTTTACCGCACAGCTGCATGCAAGCCTCACACGAATGGAGGCTCTGTCAAGAGTACATGCTCCTCGACCGAGGTAACACAACGCGTAATACTGCGTAAATATCACTACACATAAGGTACGCACTGATGAAATGGGTTAGAGACAGAGTTGTTAAGCAAATGATGGCGCAGACACGTGCGTACGTCAACACGATGGATACTGAGGTTGAGGTGCGGTACAACGTTGGTTATCGATTCATTGTCGATATGTCTGACGCTCTGATGACTAATGGTGTACCAAATCAGCTCGCATGTCTTGCAGCCGCTCGTCTGAACGTAAAGCTGCCAGATCGCTTTGATGTACAGTATCCTGCACAATACAATGACCTGATTAGCCTGTGGGCGTTTAGTATTAGTGTAACGTATCGTGCTCTGATCGGTGACTATGATGATACTGTCGTGCCGGAAATGTTCCTATCGATGTGCTCCCGTATTTCAATCAACCTAGAATACTAAAATGGACCTATTACTCGACCACCTGTCAAAAAAGGTAGAAGATGTTGGCCTGGTGCACACTCTATATCACCAGGATGCACGACGACCGTATGTTCGACGTCGAGCGTATAACAATGCTCGTCTCGCAACAAAGCAATACTTCGAGTACATGGATGCAATGGTAGCAGTTGGCTATACAGTATCTAGTGTAATCGGCCGGGCGTGGTATTATGAAATCAGGTATAATAATATACTAGTCGAAACGGTGCTAGTGCAGTGGCCGTCAACCAATAAGGACAACTAGCCAATGACACAAGACCAGATTACAGTACACATGCGCAGTCTCAGCCATCAACAGCTGTGGGATAATGCAATGAAAGTACTGACACAGAACCAGCTATCCATGACTTACGAAGCTGGTGTCCCAGGGTGCATGTATCGTGGTCCAGCTGGTACTAAATGTGCAATCGGTCACAGTATCCCCGACCACCTGTATGATGATACGCTAGAGGGGTGGATGATTACCGATGTGTTGCACGACGCACCTGCGCACGGAGCAGCAATTGTTGACGATAAACTAGCCTTTGTATCAGCTCTACAACGTGCTCATGATGATGTTGCTAGTGTAGGCAATCGTGACCAACGCTCAGTCGCTGTATGTATGGCTGATTTCTACTACACAATGGCTGCAATAGCAAAGGGGCACGAACAGCTAACAGCTACCACGGAGAGCTGATATGAACGAACACGCAAGTATTGGACAACACCTTTGCTCCCTCACTCCACAACAGCTATGGGACAATGCGATGTTGGTGCTGACACAGAACCAGCTATCAGTGCACGATGCCTTTGGTGTCAGCACATGTATGTACAGAAGCGACAGTGGTGATAAGTGTGTAATTGGCCACAGCATTCCTGATGAGCTATATTACAACAGATTAGAGGGTAACGTTGTTGATACCCTTATATGGGATGCTGAGTGTAGTGGGCTTACAGCTGGTGATGCTCGAACTCGTGCAATATTTCTAACGCACATACAGCGTGCTCATGACGAACTGACCACAAACAATCGCAACAGACATGTTGCAATACAGATGGCTGATCTGTATTATCGATTGGTTGAAATTGCAAACTCTCACGAAGAGATTAACTCACCAAACGAGGCACTAAACACATGACTCGTCGTGACCGTAATAAACAAGCAGTAAGTGATCACCTGATGTCGCTGTCTAAGCAACAGCTACTGACCAATGCGATGACTGTGCTCACTCAGGACAGCGTTGCATATGATGTCGGGGCGGGCCAATGCCAATATCTCGACGACAATGGACAACGGTGTGTGATTGGACACAGTATTCCGGCATCGATGTATAGCTACGATGCTATTGAGGGACTTCCGGTTAGCAAAATTGTCACTCCTGCTGATGTCAATGATACGGCTGCTACTGCGCACCGACAATTCATCTGCGATCTGCAGGATGTGCATGATGATGTGGCGTTAGATGACGACAACGGCGCACCCCCTGTGCATAGTGCAGTGATTATGTCAGATCTATATCATGGTCTTGTCCAGTTTGCACAGGCATATGACCTGACGATCTAATAAAATGTAGCACCACGCGGTAGTACACCGCAGCCGCTACTGGTATAATGATCGCATCACCACACAACAGAGAACAAGTTTCATGAGCAACGACGACAAAGCACTCACCATTAGCGAGCACCTGATGGCGATGTCTAAGCAACAGCTACTGAACAATGCGGTTAAGGTACTTGCACAGGACAGCGTTGCAGTTCAATACAACAGATGTGTGTTTCGTGATGATGATGGACAGCACTGTGCGATTGGCCAAAGTATTCCGGATTCGATGTACAGCTACGAAGACATTGAGGGACTTCCGGTTAGTTGTATCGTCTGCTGTGATTTTGGTGATTCGGCGGCGATGATCCACCGACACTTCATGTGCCAACTGCAGGATGTGCATGATAGTGCAGTAATGGATAACATGGACAAGCCAGCAGACGTACGTGTTGTGGTGATGATGGCAGACATGTATCATAATCTGACTAAACTTGCACAAGCTTATAACCTTACAATCTGACAAGGAGTACCAACGTATGACACCACGAACACCAGGACAAGTACTACGTAACCTATCCAAGCAACGACTGTGGGATAATGCGATGAAAGTACTAACACAAGATGATTTCGCTTATCGTGATGAGTCGTGTATGTACAACGACGGAGAGGGTAGGCACTGCGCGATCGGTCACAGTATTCCGGATGATGTATACAACTACTGCGACCATATTGAGCGACATGGCGTTACGGTATTGATGCACACTCCAGCATCCTCAACAAGTCACAAGGTAGCGTTTGCATCAATGATGCAACACAACCACGATGTCATCGCAGCAACAACAGTACCAGTCTCTGTCCGGATGGCTAACTTCTACTATATGATGCTTGATGTGGCTGACAGCGCATCGCTTGAGTATCCTGACCATTATACGCGGTAATCGATAATATGGTGATGTGATTGATAGTATAATAATCACATCACCACACAACGGAGCCTGTACTATGAGTATTGCGGATATTGGACGAGCAATTGTACTGTGTGTAGCAGTTGTAGCACTATACGCTCATATGACAGTACACTACTGAACGATCAACCATGATGCCACCACAAGTGATGTAACGACAGGTGGTGAGCTAGATCCTCACCACCAGCATCACGGCCTAGACCGAATACCAAATCGTAGTATAATGATCATATCACGCAACAACACAGAGCTATTATTATGGACCTTCAACTGACCAAGGCTGATCTTTTCGCGATGGTCGTCGAGATTCACCGAGCCGGCGAGGAGCTCGAGGTAGTACATGGTGCTATGCGTCTTGCAGATATGATTCTGACGAAGTGTGATATGACGTCGGTCTTCGAGCCAGTCGTGTCGTACAAAATCGACGGTGAACATCGGCAAGTAACTAACGAGCAGGCACACCACATCATCGCAAGCTATAACTCGATAGCTAGTCGTGACGATCATGGCACGAGCAACAAAGTTCTGGCGATTAAGCACTTCCGTGTTGTAACCGGTGCATCGCTCGCCGACGCAAAGCGTATCGTTGAAACGGTCTCTGGCTCCACGTATTGGTAATGATGCGAACTGAGCCTCGAGAAACCATATTCAGCTAACGGAGAACTGCTTTAAATGTTTTATACGGTGAAGGAAGTTGCTGTTAATAACAAATTCGATGTTGACAGCTTCATCGACTTCGTGTTCCAGCACCATACCCATAGGCTGCTGAATAATCCTGATATCGCGGTAGGTAGTGAATATGAGAATCGCCTACTTCGTGGTGCAGATGTACACGAGATAATCAGTGATTATACGAGTCGCACTATGCCAGCTCCTAATTCGTGGTTCGAGGTAGTTGACATCGCTCACGATAGTGTACTTGGTGATGTTGTGTTCGATACGTATCACGACGCGTGGTTGGCTGCAAGAGATAGTAATATTTCACTGAAAGATGCCTACATTCAACATGTATTCATGTATTCACCCTGGAGCGATGATTAAATGACAAACGAAACGATACTTGATCCACCAGTGGTACATGGTGCTGAACGTGAGCACGATCCGCAGTTTCATATCGTGTGTAGCATTGGATCAGTTGTTAACGACTACGAGTGGGTAGTGATTGTTCACGTTCTTCGCGATCATCTCCAACTACAGTCACACGATATTATTGCACTGGGTGTTGAACTAGAGGCAAACAAACGTGCTATAGTATCGACATACAAAAGCAAGGATATTGCTGAGCACCTAGTATTCATCACGATGATGTGTGCAGCAGTACAAGAGCTACCAACAGAATCTCTACAACTAACAGTCGAAAGGGAAGATTGAATAATGAATCTTGTTACAGTAAAGGACCTTAGTACATCTGATCTAGAAGATCAATTTCGAATGATGCATGATCTCGCTGAAACGCTTGACAAAGACGGTCTTAGTCTCTATAATGATATTCGAATAGAGCTTGGTGTCCGCGGTTTGACACAAGACGATCTTCTAACCGATGTGGAGGATGATTATTGATCAACAGCTAACCCCTGTCTTGCCGTCACAGGTCTCTCGAGGAGACGGCTAAGTTACGACGTAGGTGTGATGCCCTACTAGCTGACATGATACCCGCCACAGTGCGGGTATTTTTGTTTGCATTGTAGTATAATGATCGCATCAACCAACAACACAGAGAGTATCAGATGAGCCACACAACGATGGTAGTAATTCACAACAGTGGTAACAAAGGCGATCAATACGTAGTCACTAGCGACAACGTCAGTCGATTTCACGGGGCAACAGCGACTGCTGGAACCTCTATCGGCGATGACTTGATCGGTTGGTTGTTCGGTGCGGATGGCGAGTACAACCACCAGCTGCATAATCTGGTCGATATCGATATTGACACGATTGGTGAAATCATTCAGGTGCGCTTCCCTAAGTAGAAACATGCACCACGGTCTGGACTGGATGTCAGATCGTGGTATAATGATCGCATCAACCAACACAGAGAGCATCAGCTGATGAACATCAACGCCCTTGCCGTAGAGCTGATTAAGCTGGAAGATATTCTGCTACTGGTTCCGACTGGTAGTGAAGAGTGTGTTGAGATCAACGATAGAATTACACACCTCGTTGAAATGCTGGACGTTGCATTCGAGGAGAACGGCTTTGTGTAACAAGAAGCATAAGCTGTACGCGACTGTATACGACAAGCGTGGACGTATCCTTTCGCATGCGACCAACTCGTATGTACAAACACACCCTCGTCAAGCTAAATACGCTCAGCTTGCTGGTCTACCGGAGAAGGTGTACCTGCATGCTGAAATATCGGCGATCATCAAATGCCGTGACAAGATTACCAAGGCACACAGGATTCGTGTCGAACGGTTCGACAAGAAAGGAAACCCGAAAAATGCTGCACCATGCCCGATCTGCCTGATTGCAATCCAGGAGGCAGGTATTAAGGTGGTGGAGCACACGATGGGATAACACAGAGAACAACAGATGACAAACACAGAAGAGCAGTTTGAATTACAGTTTGATGATGATGGTGCAGTACGATTGCTGGAGACAGTCGGTGACGACCAGGTTGTTGTCGCCGACGCGCGTGCACCGTCAGCAGCTGTCGCTGAACAGTGGGCTGACAGCGTTTCTAATCGCCTGTCAGCGTCGCTCGATGGTCATGAGCTGTATGGTCAGGATACACTGGTAAACTCGGTGCATAACGACGAACACATCACCGAGCACGGAACGTATACACCACTCGATGGTACTGTATACTCAGTGCTGTTCATCGACTGTGCAACCAACCCAGAGGCGTGGTTGCTTGAACGAATCGAGGAGCATGATGTTGTAGTCGGCATCACCAAAATCGCAACAAACAGTAGTGCACTCGCATGGGGTGCGGATAAGGTTGAACAAATACAAGCACTGTGACCGTGACTATCTGCCAGATCGTTGTATAGTGATCGCATCAACCAACGGAGAGTAGCATGTACACGATCACGCAGGTAAACAACATGCAGGAGTTCTACATGGCCGGCTCGTCGAGCAAGTATACATGTGAGCTGATGGGGCCGTACGGGTACGTGGTCATGATGACTGACACTACCGGACGAAGTGTGATTGCCGTCCCGGCTGTATTCAGTTCGATCACCGAAGCACTGGACGTGCTCGAAAGGTTCAAGTAATCAGCACCACGGTCTGACATCCAGTCCAATTCGTTGTATAATGATCGCATCACCACACAACAGAGAACAAATCATATGAACAATCTTCGCCAAGCACTGAACATCGCCAACAACACCGTAGTAGTTTATCTTGACGATGCTAGCTGTGTAGATTACTACAACCTGACAGAGCAAGCTGGTGACCATAACAACGTATCGTGGACCGTAGACGGTAATAACAACGGTGAGATTGGTGATATGTTTGTATTTGTCAACGACGACGGCCTGTATGAGGCTTGGGTTGAAGTACGACGTATTGTTGATACCGTAATGCAGGATGGTCGTAAAACTCTGACGCTGTCGACCGCACTGTATGTTGGTGAAGCAAGTGAGCTGCCCGAAGCGCTCGACGTTTAAGTAACAATCAGCACCACGGTCTGGACTGGATGTCAGATCGTGGTATAATGATCGCACCACCACACAACAGAGAACAAATCACATGACTACTCTTCGCCAAGCACTGAACACCAGCAACAACACCGTAGTAGTTCGACTCGATGATGCTAGCCGTGTAGATTACTACAACAACTCCAACACCGTAGTAGTTCAGCTCGGTGATGACAATCGTGCAGCGTGCTACAACCGGGTAGAGCAAGCCGGTAACCACAACGTATCGTGGACTGTAGACGGTAATAACAACGGCGAGATTGGTGATACTTTTGTATTCATCGATGATGACGGTCTGTACGAGGGTTATGCTGAAGTGCGCCGCATCGAGGATATTGTAATGCAGGACGGTCGCAAAACCCTGATTCTGGCGGATGTACTGTATGCTGGTGCAGTAAGTGAGCTGTATGAGGTGCTCGACGTTTAAGTAATAATCAGCACCACGATCTGGACTGGATGTCAGATCGTGGTATAATGATCGCATCACCACACAACAGAGAGTAATATCATGTACACGATCATACAAGTGGACAACATGCAGGAACTTGCGATGGCAGGCAGCCACAAGACATTCGTGTGTGAGCTGAATGGTCGATACGGTTACGTAATTATGATGACCGATCGTCAGGGACGGGACGTAATCGCATATCCAGTTGTGTATAATCAAGCTGGATCAGCATTAGATGTGATGACTGAGAGGTTTAAGTAACAATCAGCACCACGGTCTGGACTGGATGTCAGACCGTGGTATAATGATCGCATCACCACACAACAGAGAGCTAAACAGATGAACGTAATCACGCAACTGAAAGACTGGGGTATTCCGACTGACTACGATGTTGTTGCAGTTCAAGCGATTCGCAACCACGACCCGTCATCTGGCCTTCTGTACACCGAAGAGCTGACGGCAGCTCAGCAGGCAGAGCGGATTGGCATCATCCTCGGCATCGAGCCGCCGAAGTTCACCAACGATAAGCACGCCAGGCTACTGTACGCATATGCGGTGGGTATGACGGTTGCCGCACAAGCTGCTGTCGACCCGGCTGATGTATTCGCCGCCGCACAGAAGACGATTGGTGACATGCCGTGGTGTATCCGGGATTACGAAGTATTCACACACACATCTGATGCACCGCCGAAGCTCGATGCGCAGGGTAACGTCAAAAAGAAGAAGGGTGCGAAGAAGCTGCTCGCTGTCTCGGTGTACAATCGCGACAAGCATATGACTGATCGTACACGGAAGCAGTGGATTGAAGTACTGGTAGCTGAGGTCGGTCTGTCACCGGCTGGTGCAAGTACGTATCTGTATAGCCTCAAGAAGGGACTGTGGGGCTGATATGCTCACAGTAATTGGCGGTGAGAACTACATGCTGGTTGCCCTGACAGATGTTCCGTCAGGGCGTTCATCAAAGTACATTCGACAGCTGGTACGAGAGTGGCTAGATGAGCGTTACGGTAGCGATGCGCAACCAATGTACGACAATATGCTTCAACTGATTCCCACGTTTGGAGCGGTACCAGACTTCGACCGAGGGCCAGATGTCACATGCACGTTCAACCACTGGCTACAGACTGCATTCACACTACACGGAGAATAACATGATTAATGTGGTAGACGACTGTCTAGTAGCAGTACCCCATGGACTTACGGATAATCGTAACCGTGCATCACTTGCAGTATTTCTGGCATCTGAGTATGATAATGTGGTGGTCGGTGCTGTGCATGTAATCGTTAACGACAACCACAGCACAGAAGCTATTAAACGATCGATTACATTCGCAAAGTCAATGTTTGTATAAAATAAGCCACACGTCGCGGACTGAATTTCAAATCGTTGTATAATGATCGCATCACCACACAACAGAGACTGATATTATGATCAACGTAACTGTGCAGAATGATGACGGCTCCACCACTGACTGGACGATGGTTGTGGTGAACAGCGAAACGCATCGACCGGCTGGTAACCAGGAGGCAGCCAAATGACCTCGCTTAATCGTATGACGATCGATGGACTGATTGCTGGCGTTGCATGCGGTGAGATCGGATTCGTCGACCGCGCAGAACAACAGCGTGTTACATCGATTGTACGCGTGTCTGAGGACCGATACGATCTGTTCAGTGGTAGCGACAAGATTAGTGGTGACTACCCGGTAGACGAGCTGTGGATTCGTCACTGCATCGAGGCAACTGCCAAAGATGTGGACTACGGAACGAACTGAATTTCAAATCGTGGTATAATGATCGCATCACCACACAACAGAGAACAAATCACATGACACCGATGACGAAAGATGAGCTTGCTTCACTGGATATCTTCGAACTTGAGGCACTGTATGACACGTTGGATGACGAGCGACATCGTGACGATCTTAGCGATGACGAGCGGACGATTGTAGATGACATGTTTTTCTACGTTGAGCAAGAGTACGGTAGTCGATAGTAAGCACCACGGTCTGGACTAGATGTCAGACCGTGGTATAATGATCGCATCACCACACAACAGAGAACAAATCACATGGCACCGATGACGGCGAAGCACGCAAATGCAATGTCAATTCTCGTAGCGCGTACGCCGTCAGATGTGCGGCTGTCTAACGAGGCGAAGGGGCTGGATGCACTACTCGCAGCAACAGCTCATACACCAGCTGAGATCGAGGTAGAGCGGCGTCTACGTGCCGAGATGGATCATATCGACCGCATCGCCGCATCAGTAAACCACGTAGTATAATAAGCACAAAGGAGCTACGCAATGAGCAACGACGATAAAGTATATTCCGCTAACGAAGCTGAACTTGCCCGCATCATGCACGACATCAATGTAACACAACTCGAACGCGATCAGGCAGAACGTGAGCTGATGTGGCGCGCGAAGACTGATAGCGATATCGCACACGGTGCTGCAGAACTCGAAAAGTACTTTCAGTAATCACGTACAACGAGCAATACGAGGAACTGTAATTCACGATTTGTGATATAATGTACACACACAAAGGGGACACACCAACATGAATCTTGCAGCAATTACAGAAGCCGTAAAAGCACTTGAAGCTGAATACGCATTGTGGATTCGTGTTGGTGCTGAACTAAATGCCGATCAAGCAAAATGCATTGATGCGGTAGCAGAAGAGTTGATTCGATTTGGACAACTAGAACTTGAGCTTCGCAACCGGGCAAGTAGATGACAAACACATACGTTGTATTGGTATACAAAGCACCACCAGCTGCAATATCAGCAACACATACGGTCGAAGCTGACACAGCAATGCAGGCGGTTGCACGAGCGATCGATCAAGGTGGATACCAGCTACTACCGTCGTCATGTTCAAATGACGCACTAGACCAGCTAGATTCACACAACTGGAAGTTGTACACTAACTACACTGTTTACACAATTACCCATCAAGGAGATATCAAATGAGCACTGCTACGAGGATCGCAGAGATGTCAGACGACGCTCTCACAACCATGCTTCGCAAGACGACCGATCTTGATATTATCGTCCTGATTGAGGTTGAAATGGCGCAACGTGCGCTGGATCAGGTGGAGTGTGCAGCATGATGATTCCCACAACCACACATATCATTCACGGCGATATGCCAATCAATATCACTGTGAAGCGTCAATCACACGACGATATGACATTCGATGTATTTCCGACGAATCTGGGGGATAAGAGGCGCTCACACACAATCACGATCAACAACGCGTACACACACGCAGAGGTAATCGACTTTCAGACGGATGCGCTGGTTCGTGTAGCTATCGATGAATCAATGGATGTTGTCCTGATGTTTGAGCATTGCCTAGATATCACTAGTAACGTACTACTGGAGCGTAAGCTAAATGATTAACCCATTAACTGACGACCGCCTTGTTAAGATCACACCGGAGGATACTGTCTTCAATGATCTGTGTGGGTACGCTGGTAGCGATGCACAAGCACTGTATATTCCGCTACCAGGCGACGCAATTATCGCAGAACATCTATGGCGCCTGATCGATGTGATTCGTATTAACAAATTCGATGAGCTTATGGCAGTGACATCAGATGGTGCAATCTATATGATTGATCCCATGGATAACGATCTGGTGCTGTACCATAAGCAAGCTACCTCGCAACCAACATGAGCACTCCATTAAATATTAAAGACGCTCTTGTGTGTCTTACCAGACACGATAACCGTACACGCTTCGAAGAAATTGCCAAGCAGTACGATGCATTCAGCATCAAGGTCACTGAACTGTGGACTACTGGCAGCACGAAGGTGATGATGGCAAAGGCTTCAATGCAGCCGATCGACCATGTTCTGGTTGAGCCCTCAGACGAGGCAACAATCATCTACACCGATGGTAAGCACAGCATCAGCTATCGAAGCCTGGATGAGGCACTCGAGCACGTCGCTCTGTACAAACGTATCGCATAGGTAGCAGTACGGCCAGTACTGAATGTCAAATCGTGGTATACTGATCGCATCAACCAACAACAGGTACCGATATGAAAATCACGATCACGATTATTTCCAATGATAGTGTCGTCGTCGAGAACTTCGCCATGCTGACGGATGATGATGATTACTCGCTCCGTAGCACGACATACGAGTGGTTGATTGGACCAGTGCTGAACAGTCCAGATCACGCGGTAATGGGCCCGGAGTGGGCATACGACACTATGGCTAGGCTGAAGCATGCCGTAGGCGAGGCTTGGGAAGTAGACAACTCGCTCGTAATTCCATTCATCGACGGAGCTGGCCACTACGTAGTGACACCAGCACAGTAACATCAACCATCAACCATCACACAACAACAGAGAGATAAACATGTTTTCAGATAACGCATCTACCGCATCCGAAGCAGAAACGTTCGACCAAGTAAAAGCGTTCGTTAGCTCACATCTTGCACGTGAGGATATGCTGAGTGGTTTCGCCGACCGTGGCCAAAGTACAGAAGGTATGGACTATCTGACTGATGAAGAACTTGCTGATCACGTCGCCTGGTCGATCGTCTATGGCCCAATCGACGTATAACCGGAGATATACACATGCTTTCAGACGATAACACCCTTAACGTAGCACATGATACGTTCGCAATGATCAAGACGTTTCTTATCCAATACGGCGACCGTGAAGAGATCATCACCGGCCTCGTCGACCGCGGCCATGACACGGACGGTATGGACTATCTGACTGATGAAGAACTCGCCGACTATATCGCGCACACAATCGTGTACGGACCGGCTGACACATAGCCAATAGTTTGAACTAGGAGGTGGATATCACGACCACCTCCTAGTATACTGATCACATCACGACGAAACACAGCCCCAACAAACAGCAGATAAAAAAGCAACACAAATTCAGCACTAGGTAATAGACACCCCCTCCATCAAAGGGGATAATGACTCCAGAAGCAAACAACTAACAACAGAGAGAATAAATCATGAGCAACGCAATCTTCTTCGCTACCCGTACCGCAGCACGCAACGCAGTAACCGACGGTGCAAAGTTCAAAGATATGGGTAAGGATGCACCGAACGGTGAGCGATGGGCAGTAGTTACCGAAATGACGGCAACCGATATCGACGTAGAACTTGCCGCACTGATGATGGACCATGTAGAAGAAGTAGTAGAAGAGGCAGTAGTGACCAATGTTGTCGATGAGGATGTTAACACCACAACCGTTACCAGCCTCGCAGAACTGGTGGATAGCGCACCGACCCTTCGAAAAGCGGCACGACGAGTAGCAAACAAAGCTGCAAGCGGGCCGTCAAAGAAAGACACCGCAATCGACATCATGCGCAGCATGGTAGGGTCTGCCCGTAAAGATGTAATTGTACGACTGATGGACGAGGCAAATCTGACGAAGGGTGGTGCAAGCACGTACTACGCAAACTTCAAGAATGCGCGGGACGGCTGGGTATAATATCAGCCACATAACTAACAATGGTGGGCCGGCAGTTGACCGGCCCACCATTACGCCCACACAATAGGAGCAATACCAGATGTCTACACGAACTGTATCAACGATTATCGCTGCACTCGTGCTCACTGTCGCTGTAACTGGATGTGATGACAGTGGTGAGTACACAGGTGTAGCTCGATTCGATAGTACCGGAACGTACATCAACCCGTTCGATACCGCGGTACAACCACAGTATCAGCCCATGTATACGACGTTCTCAGCCGATAAATTCCTTCTTGCGACGCCAGCACCACTAACCCACAACAACCTGTTAGACGCGCCGACAGCCGACCAGGTGATGTATCAAGACCGATGGTGTGAGGCATATGGCGATTCGCTCAGTGAAGCAGAAGTTGCGTTTGTGCTAAAGTGCCCGGTTATTCAAACCCCAGTGTGTCAGCATATCGTACACAGCGTGGCAACATCAGTACGAGCAGTTCGATGCGTAACCGATCCAAGGTTTGTTTTCTAGCACTGGCACACAGACACACGGATGTGTCTATTGTATAATGATTTCATCACAACGGGAGACCATACCATGACTGATGTAAACCGCGACAAGCTAGTAGACCGCGTTCGTAAGCTGTATGCAATGTCGCAGGAAACTGCTAGCAGCCCACATGAAGCTGAAATCGCCGCTCGACGTGTTGAAAGCATGCGAGCAAAGTATGGCATCACCGAAGCTGAACTGGAGATCAGTGAATTCAGTACGGTACACACCACTGGTGCAGCAAAGATGCCTGCATGGAGAGGATGGCTTGCACTCGCAGTTGGTGCGGTAAATGACTGCATCGTGCACAGGGTACGAAGCAACAACAAGACGTCGATAGTATTCAGCGGATTCGCACAGGACACAGTACTTGCACAGCTGCAGCTGGACTATATCGAACAGCAGATGGAGCGTCACTGGAACGAGTATCGAGCAACGATTACCCGGTCTAGTAAGGCGATCAACTCAGCATTCAAGCGTGGGTATATCGAGGAGATGTCAGGTCGGTTGTACATGCTGGCTGCGGAGCGCGAGAAGGCTGTAACGTCGTCTGGCACCGCACTTGTACCGATGAAGCTTAGTATGGTGAACGCTGAATTCGGTGTACAACGGACAACACAAACAAACAAACACTATGCTGGTAACAACGATGCTAGAGTAGCCGGTCGCGATGCGGCGAATCGTACTGGTATCAATGGTGAAATTACTGTAGTATAATCAGCGGTAAGGCGGACACTCTCGCACGGATGCGAGAGATGCTGACCGTATCAATTAACAGAGAACAAACATGACTGACAGTAGTATTATTGCAACAGTAAAGCAATTCCGTCGTGACGTAGATTACAACATCGTAGACGCAGATATGCCGTCAGTAGCAGGGACGGCAATTGGTAACACTATATATCGGGCTCTGCTAGAGACTGGTGTCAAGACCACAACGGCCGCTTACATCGCGGCGCATGCTACCATCGATGTATCACCGCGGGCGTTCGAGTTGTGTCGTGATGATATCCTACACGTTACAGCGGACCTTACACGGGCATTTGTACGTGGATACATGTACATCACCGATCAAACACACCCGCGATCTATTGAAGCCGTACTGATGGCACGAGCAGATCGCCTCGCGATTATTATTTCCGCTAACAGCAGCGCGAGTGCTGGATAATGTCCGAGACGGTAGTATACTGACCGTATCAACAAACAACCGAGAACAATATTATGATGACCGAAATCCAACAACTTCGAGGTACGCTCAAGCAGATCGATGACGATGCGCTTCGAGCAGACCCCACATCGGTACTGGGTCGAGTGATGTATCAAACGCTGATGGATAATGGTGTCAGCAAAGAGACTGCAATGATTATGGTTAGGCATACGTGGATCGACGTAAGCAAGCGTGTAATGGATGAAAACTACGAAGACATTGTCGAGATCGCTAAAACCACAGCAATCCTGGCTATCAAAAACGCGCTAATTACATTCGATGAAACTGAGGTGGAAGCAGTCGACGCTGCTCTGCGCCATACCGACAACATGTATCTGACGTTTACCGAATGAGCACCACGACAAATACCACACGTCTAATCGACCAGCTAACAAATGCTGTAATGTACCAGCCAATGCTCCACACACTATGTGAGTATGATGGTAGCACGATGACGGTCACTCTGACATGGCCAGGTGATAATTCAATCGTGCTGAATGATGTTGATGATGCTACTGCTGAGGCATTCAAGCGGGCAATATTTTCATCCAAAGCGTTTGACAACGCACAAAAGGCGATGAGCAATTACATTATTACAACGGCACAGCGGTGTGTTGAAGCAGGACGTACCGCAACTGATGTAGACCAGGATGTAGCAATGTCGATATATATTATGCTATATGGCTGGTCACTGAACATGCACAAGCTTCCCGCTAAAACATTGCTTGATATTTCACTTCATAAACCGTACGATATTACCTAACACATCAACCCGAGAGGCACATACAATGAAGACACAAGACATGATCGAACTAGTACGTAATATGCCCGTACCATATGATAGCGACCGCGGAGAGTGGGCAGATGGATTTAACGCCGGAACTCAAAGCCAGCTAGATGCAGTAGTTGCATATCTGGAGAGCGTAGCTGATGCCAACGTAGAGGATCATGACGCATCAGAAATGATCGACTACACCATTCGAACGCTGGTTCGTGATGACGACCTCTAAGCGTGGTGCTCCGCTGATGACCGAAGCGGAGCACAAACCACATGCACCTGATGCTGAACCAGTGCCGCGGCGACTTCAACATCAAACAATCAAAACAAAAGCACCATCACGAGCTAAGTTCGAGCTACTAGAGCTACTGATGAGAGAGTATCTGGATGATGGAGATGAGTTCTCTGGTCGTCAAGCTGCTGCAATCCTTCGAGTAATGTCTGATATGATTAACCTGGACTACACACTATGAGCACCACAACAGTTAATCTCACAGCATGTGATCTCGCCCGACACCACATGGCGTCTGCTCTATCAGTACTAACCACAGTGCTTGATGCTGATGTGCTGTATGGCGTGCTGCGAAGTTACAGAGGAGCGATGCTTCTTCGGCAAATCGCAATTAAAACTAACGATCAAGAGACAGTAGATGATGCGAGTACACTATTTGCTCATGTCGGAATTATGCTGATGCACGTCGGCGAACATGTTATTAACCTACCAGATGATCAATGGCAGCGTGCGGTATCTGAAATTTACGAACTAATGAATCAAGGTGTTGGAACGTTTGATCCGGATGCTATTGCGCAAGATGCAGTAGCTCATGTAGCAGGACTATATCGCGAGCGTGATGGTGCCGCCAATCCTCCCGATAAGAAAGATCGACCACACCTTCGTCTTGTATCATCCACTGACAAACCTGAGTAATAATCATTACGAACGTGATTTGTTTCCACGCGCCATATCAGTAATGCTTCTGGTGTTTGGTCTTGTTCGAGCTCCACCATCTCTAACGCGGTCTGTCGACATTCGCTTCGCACTGTTTGGTTGATTGAACGTATCGTTTTGGTGGAGATTATCGCCAGTAATTGGTGCAAAATTCCACGATGGGTCGTACTTCGTGTCGTTCGGAACCACTCGGAACTTATCATTAATCGCTGTCTGGTTGTAAAAATCGAACGTATGATCGCCTGACTTCATATCATCATCACCAGTAACAACAGCGGTTGAGATCAGCTGATCGTTATCATCAATCACATCAATGATCAGTTGATCAGCTGGCGTACCTAATCGTTTTCTGACTGCATGACCACTATCGTGTGCACTTGCTACCCATGAACCTAATCGATCATTCCACTGATCAACGTACCGTTTGAAGTTAGTCTTCGGATAAACGGTACGTACTCGTTCTCCCTTACCGCTCGCCAGATCAGCTAAACTTTCCGCCATATAACTGAGGAGCGATCGCATTACTTACGACCCCAATTTGTTTGCATGTACTCACGCTTGCTACGAAGCTTATCACCACGTGCCTTTGCCAGTACCGCACATGCTAATGGCTCACCGATGTTCTCAACCAATGTGTTGAACTCATCGACAAAATCAGCACTAATCTCAACAGCCTCTACCAGATCGGTAATTGCTCGTTCTTTGGCTGACACATCAACCGCAACCTCTTTGAATAGACTCATTATAATACCCTCGTTGTGTTTGATATATTTATGACGTACTGGCTACTATTGCACACATCGGCTGTGTATGGTATGTATTCAACATTGGAGCAGTAGTATGAGCACACGTGTACTGATAGAGCTTAATATGGATGTAATCGATCGTGTTGTGGACGACCCGGAAGTGTTCACGGTATGCCTGGTTAACCTGCTACAGCATGCATCTGGTGACAGAAAACAGCAGCTCGAGTCAACACTTCGAACACGATTTGGAGTTACTGTCAAACACACACGTCACCATAGCGATCCAGATCCAACTGAGTAATCAGCGCTGTGTGGTTGTATGGTTGTATGGTTGTGGTATAATAGTTCCATCACACGGAGATACAACATGACTGTTATCACTCAAGCACTGTGGGACGATCTGGTAGAAATCGAGCGCCGCGAGGATGCCGGCGAGGATGTATGGGGTTTGAAAGCTGCTGCAGAACGCAGTGCAGTTGTTCGTGCTGAAACAGCTAATCGAATTGTGCAGGAGCGTGAAGCACTGAACGAGGAGCTTACAACGCTCGCAGTAAATCCGCCTAAAATCAATCGTGGTGGTGTCACGATGAAGCAACAGGCGATTGATCTGTACACCACGCTCAATGATAAGTCGCGTAAGGGTGTGATTGAAGCTCTTGTGGCGACTCTTGGTATGAAGAAGACTACCGCAAGCACGTATGCACACAACCTGAGGAAGTGGGTGTGACGTCTGGTGACAACTTTCGTCATATCGCATCAGCCAGACGGCACGGCCGTCGACCTGCTAGTAAATATGTTCTTGCAACAGCAATGGTATTCGCCACCATAGTAGTATTTGTTGTACTCGATTGGGCTGGTGTGCTTGCTATCATCGGCGGTCTTGCAGGTATACTATTGTTGACTAAAGCTAAATAGGAGATTGTTATGAACACACGAGATCGCATCAAACGAGAAGCAAATGTACTGCACGGCCGTGAACAGGGTGAGCGTATCACTGTTCGTATTGGCACGGTTGGACTGGCACTGCTACCGTTTGGTCTGCTCGCTGCTACAACCGACACGGTATTCAATATCGTACTGGCTGGACTGAGTGCTATATACCCACTGATCCTGTTTGTTACTACGCTGATGATCGTAGTTGTCGTAGCGTCTAAGGATACCAAGCGTGTAACTAAAGCACAGCCAGTACCCACCACCAGGTATCTTGATGTCATCGTCGCGATGGCGTGGGTAGCGACCCTGGTAGCTATGAAATGGTGGGCACTGGCCGCAATGATTATCCTGTCGTATGGTATACTATATAGCATATCCCGATCACTTAAATACTAAACCAGGAACAAGCCAATGATCAGATTTCTCGCAGCAGCAGTACTCGCATGTATTGCATTCACAGCACATGCGCACGATGTACCATACGACCGTAGTGAGTTTGGTCACTCGTGGACTGATGATGATAAGGATGGGCAGAACACACGAGCAGAGATCCTGATCGATCAATCTACTGGACCGATCACATTCACAAGTGATACTGAGCGTACTGTCGCTACCGGAAGGTGGATCAGCATCTTCACCAAGGATGTTATCACAAAAGCACGAAGCGCTGATATTGACCATATTGTGCCGCTAAAATGGGCATGGGATCGCGGCGCATATGCGTGGACGTACGAAGAGCGTAAAGTGTTTGCAAACGACCCCCGTAACCTCGCAATTGTTGAAGCAAGCCTCAACCGTAGCAAAGGTGCACGTGGACCGATTGGATGGCTACCACCAGAGGAGCAGTGTGGCTACATTCTTCGATTTACCCGAATGTATAAGACGTACAAGCTTGTTCTTCTGCAGGGTGAGGCAGAACAATACGACACATTGAGGGAAGATGTTTGCAGTTAACAAATAACAGGAACAACCAATGACATCCATTCGACAGCAAATGCAAACGATATTCAATAACGCATTTTTTGGTGTACTCGCACAAGATCAGCTGGCAATTGACAAGCACGGCACGTGTTCGTACCGTGGGCCGGGTGGTACTAAATGTAGTATTGGACACAACATTCCTGATATGTACTACAGTAAAGAGATGGAGGGCCGCGAAGCTGCTGCAATCACATTGTTTACTGACATTCCGGAATTTGTTCGGAAGCTGCAACAGACGCACGACATTCTCAGATATCAACAGCACATGAGTGTCAGTGTACAGATGTGTACGTACTATCACGATATGTTGGATTTTGCAGAGCGGTATGATCTAGAGGTGCCGTAAGCACGATAAAGTGATGTACACCATGTAGTATAATCATATTCATCAACACACTGGAACACACGTCATGAGCTCATCCAAACTAACCGAATTCCAACGGTTCACTATTAACGCCGAGCTGGCCACCTTGATCGAACTGCAGAATGAAATTTATGCTATGATGAACGTCGCGTCTGAACCAGTCCAGCTGATGTTGGAGGATGAGTACAATAAGCTGGAGGCAGCAATCCAGCGGCATAACTGGCGCAAGGATACTGATTAATTTAGCCGTAAGTACGATAAAGTAATGTATATCATGTAGTATAATCCTATTCATCAACACAAACAGGACTACACAAATGACTACACCCAATCCAGCTGTCATGACTAGCTTTCACGCACTTATCGATCGATACGACACGACATCACAAGAGCTCGCAGAGCTAGACATCGAAACGCTAGAGGCTATGCACCATCTGGTTACCAAAAGTAAGGAAGATTCAAATACAACGAATGTTACGACACAGCTGACGCTTGCTGCCACACATATCGAACTTGCAATGGAGGCTGTACAGGCAGCGGAACTTGTAGACCAAAATCCATCAATGTATCGGTCGTATACTGACGTAGAATAAGCACAGTGGTGGTGCGGATGACCGCACCACCTTGTATACTGGTATCACACCAACACAAACAGGACTACACAAATGACCATGCGCAATACAGATATCATGGCGAGATTCGAAGCACTTAAAGACCTCCGCGATCAGCTGGTTCTGTCTAACCAAACAGCTCTCACACAAACATACGTCGTGCCGCATGGTCGTCTGTGCATCGTGCAGTGGGAGGGTCAACACAGCATGCGACTGTCGAACGTTGATGTCGTCACACTGACTGTCACGCCGAATGGTGATGATTACCGAGTATCGTTCGAGGATTACGCAGGTGAAGTGATTATAGATACCACGCTGACCGATGACCAAATTGGCATTACTAATAACGTCGCAGTGATCGACAACCCATTCATCGAAATCGAGGTGTAACATGAACCAGGGGGTGGACGCGATGGTCACCCCCTGGTATAATACTCTCATCAACTAACAACACAGAGAGAGTACTTCACATGTCACAGTATACCGATGAGACGCTTCGTGATCTGGTAGAGGGCGCCGCCGTAGTAAAGAACTACGCAATTCGCTACGTACTGCTCCGCTACATCATCATTCCGGGATTTGTGATGGTGTTGATATTCATCTTCATGGACTTCACGCCTCACCAGACGCGATTCAATAACCGTGAAATGGCTCAAACGTGGCACGAGACTGTAGAAGGTAAACAGTGGATCGCCGACCGTAATGCAGATGGTAGTGCATGTGTTCGATCGCTGAAGTCTGTACAAGCGCAGCTGGATGGTCATTGTGCTGATGGATTCACTCAAACCACCGAGCAGTTCCTTGATTGGAAATTCGGTTCCAAGTAATATTGCAATTCAACTGACGGAGCATATTATGCTGTATCTGAGTAGCCTTGATACCAATCGTGTTTTTGCACTGGCGTTCGAGCGTGATGAGGAATATGCATCCAAACGCCTGATCGAATACGTGCACACCAATCAACACGCTGACAAACAGGCGGAGAATGGATTTGAGAGCGGCCGAGCGAGTGAGCATCGATCACGGATGATGCTGGAGGCGATCGCTGCAACACTCGCTATCACCACACAACAGCTAGATGCGGTCACGGCAGAGCAAGTAACCGCGGCGTCAAAGCGTGTCAAATCGATTGTTACGCCCGTTCGTGAGCAGTACAACCAGGAGTTCCGTCGCTCCGTAGAAACCGGTCAGATCGTGTTATACTACGGTCACTGGGTTGGCATCAATACGTGGCAGGGTCAGATTGCAGATCGTGATGGTTGGACTCGTGCAGATGGGTCTGCATACGACGGCTAATAATCAGCACCACGGTCTGGACTGGATGTCAAATCGTGGTATACTGATCGCATCAACCAACAACAGAGAGAACAAATCACATGATCAACGTTACCGTAGATGGCCAGGCATACACCGTCGAGATCGAGAACGTCTTCGGAATGACGGTTTACACGGTAGAGGGTAACGACGTGAATGGTGTTGTTACTGCGGATCACAACGTCGAGCAGGTATTTGTTGATATCGATGGCGAATTCGCCGGAACTGGCACGCAGGCGTATGCTGATCTGGTAGACTGGGCTGAAAGCAGCGAATATGGCGTATGTGTTTTTGTTGTTAATATGGTGTTGATTGTTAGCTAAAACATGCACCACGGTCTGGACCGAATTTCAAATCGTGGTATAATGATCGCATCACCACACAACAGAGAGCTAAGCAGATGAAAGCAATCACCCCCAATCACGTAATGGATCTTAGCGATTTCGAGCTGGAGGCACTGATGGACGATATGATGGAATTCCTCGAGACATCCTCAGTGGGTACTAAGGACTTCACAACTGCAGAAAATAACGTGATGGTGGTGTTTACCGAAATACGTAAGCGATAAAACTAGCAGTGTGGCCTGGTTATTACATCCAGGCCACACTATAATTATATCACACCACGGAGCTATAGATATCATGATCGTATTCGACACACAAGAGCAACAGGATGAGTTTAATGTACTGTCTGAGGAGGAGCAGCGAGATGTGATCGAAGCTCTAGAGGCCCTCGATGATATGAACCTCACAGAAGATTCACTCAACCACATCAGAGACTTTCGCGCACGGAATCCCGATGTACCGTTTGATGGTCTATTTGCAGCAGCTACTGCGTACGTAGAAGATGGACGCGGCACATTTGCAGATGGTATGGTTGCAGCTTGTGATTACTACGACGATATGACGACGAAGCGCGTGCTTCACTGAACAGCTACAACGGGTGATGGGCGTCTGACAGCGTCTGTCACCCGTTGTTACACCAGACACGTACTGTCACACCATGACGTAGCAATCGACGTGTCACCGCCCGGAGAAACGCATGGACTACAGTAACATGACCCGCACAGAACTCGACGCTGAACGTGCGAAGCTGTCACCAACGAACCAGATACTGCTTGCTGAGATATGCGCGCTGAAACGCCGTGTACCATCAGTACGTGTATCGTCACTAGCACACGATGCTGCGATATATGCAGCTTCCGGTCGTGGCACAAAAATAGACGGACTGCGAGACAGTATTCTGCAGTATGGCTGACACAATTATCTAGCTCGTTGCATACTGATTCTAATATCAATTTAACTTGGAGAAGGTAATGATCGTACGTACACTAACAGCGGCTGTAGTTGCCGTGACACTGCTCGTGGTGGTGGCACCGGAGGTAATATTCCTGACGTGCCGGTAGGGTCAGTGGATATTTAGGAGGGATTCATTAGATAACAAGCACTACGAGATGTACTGAATTTCAAATCGTTGTATAATGATCGCATCACCACACAACAGAGAGCTAAACAGATGAACCAGATTAACACTCAGATTCCTTTGTTGATTAAAACAAATATGGATGAGTGCAACATTCAAGATAACATACTTGAGATCACTAAGGCTATGCAGAAACATTTCTCAATCCTATTTGATACTAATGATGTAGAAGTTGAACATGGATTTAACTGCATGGGAGGGTATTGGTGGTACCTTGTGGTACACTCCTCTAAAGATGTTGCATCTGCATATGAAGCAGCTGATGAGTTTCTGTGGAATAATCTGGATGACATTCTTGTTGATTCTTGTTGATTTTTGTACATTTGAAGAAGAGGATGTGTTATGATCATTTAATAAGATAATAATCGTACGTATGCTGATAGCGTCTGTATTTGCTGCAACGCTATTAGCATGCGTCGGTAGGAGTGGAGGTAACTCTGAAGTATCTACTGAACCAGTAGGTATTTGGAAAATTCAAAGTGTTACGTTTACGAGTGTGAATGACGATTCGTACCTAACTATTAGTCAATATTCGGACGACGATCATTACGTTAGCTTGTATATATTCAACAGCTTCCGTGATTGTGTAGTCACTGCTGATGTTATAGTTGATAGCACCTACACATTCACACTCGATAGCGGCGATACATACTTCTATACTCGAGCCAGTAATGATATGACAGCCATTGAGTATGGATCGAGCGGCTCTACTACCACATTCGACCTGACACTTGATCAAACGTACTCACCTGACATCAAGGATGCTCTAGTCAGGCGGCTCGGGCGCACATATGGTTTTTGTCAGGACTAGCGCAACGGCTTGGATATGGACGTCAAATCGTGGTATACTAATCGTATTAACTAACAACATAAAGGAAAAATATGAAAAACGCAGCTAAAGTATTTGTCGGTATTACGACTGGTCTGATTCTTAGCGGATGTGCAACCATCCAAGAAGGTAACCAAGCTATCTACGACTTCCTTGAAGTTCCAGAAGGAAGTCGTATGTACGGAATGGCTGGTCCACCACCTGTAACAGAAGAACGAGCTGACCGAATCGAGTCAAACATTCGAGATAACACACAGATTATTCCATCTGATGTAGAAAATAAAACACTCGAGTACGTAGAAAATTTGGTAATGCCTACTCTCAAGGATCCGTATACGGCTCGTGTTCGGTTTCTTCCACAGCATACTAATATTCGAGTGTGTAACGCTAACATATCCTCTCGGTATGATCGCCCTCGGGTCAGACTATGGGCTAGTGCATTTGGAATCAATGCCAAAAACTCATACGGTGGATACACTGGTGAAACAGAGTATCTTCTATATTTCATTGATGGAGAACCAGTAGGTCACGGACGGGTTGCCGGCTCAGTGACGGATGGTGAATATTTCTGCCCCGAAAGCCTTCGTCAGATGTAAGTGCGGCGACTTGGACATGGACGTGAGCAAGTTCACCGCGGCGGGTAGCACCGTGTATGAGGCGGTATCAACGACGTACGCGGTGGAGTTGATGGATGATAACGTCGGTGAGTTAAAACGGCG
>JAUKWC010094821.1:0-27032 GCA_032356245.1 Endocladia muricata
TTTGCGAGAATTCCATGCCACTTATTCAGCGACACGCAATTGCGTACTCACCTTCACATTTCTAGTCACTATTTCGTGAAGTACTTATAGTTCCTATTCTAGTCTAGATTCTACTATCTAAACTGGCATCAAAACCTAACCGTATTCACTTTCACCTTCGGTCCTGTTTTGTTCAACCCTCAACCTCGTCTTTGTGAAGAAGACGAAGCCTCGCCAGCGAAGCTGGTTACACATAGACACGGAGTCGCACGCGGGATCAGGCTTTCATTTCCGACCTTATGGAGGGTGTGAGATTCCCAGGCCTCTCGCCAAGCTAGGTCCCGATGCTGCCTGAACCAACCTATGTGAGTGTGGTCTAGTCCAGATGTGTGCCCAGTTTGCTGCACGTGTGAAGGTTACCGGTACCCCCAGCAGACTTCGCATATGACGCGACAGTATCGCTCAAGGAAAGCAACATAATGCTCGACCACGGGGACCCAGTACGTGCAGTAAATAAATCTGCTCTGTCAAGCGCTAAACGAAAATAGAAGCTTAGAACCCTCAGGTCATTAAAACGCTTTAGTTGAAATTCTGTTTCACACTCATGCCTTCTTCTCGACACTAAAGCCCGTGGGCGTGGCTCCGATCGGAGAAAATCGCCAGGTGCTCTGTTAGAACAATCAACGAGAAACCCCTCCATAGCTGGCCTCCAGAACCCCAGCAGGTGGCTACGCCAGCCGGTCGCAGATGGACGTAAAAGCCCCACCTCAGAAAGTGGTTTAATTGTCAAAAGATCTTGTACAGACCCGCGCTGGGCGTAGTACGTATCAGAACCGTACTGTGCAGAACTCTCAAATGTGGATGACGTCTATTGCCCCGTGGAGTTCTCGACTTAAATAGGTCGTGCGGACATACGATTCATTCCCGGTAAAAGGCATAGTTGTCCCTTACCGTAGTCAAGTGTAGACCCAGCGTCTCTGGAGCAGATCTTGCTGCCAGGTGCAGCCTGCAGCTGGATCGGGAAGCACGAGTTGCTATTGATACACTAGAACAGCCTCCACGGTTCCCCCCAACTATTATAGCACCTTCATCACAACCTACCGTATGGACGCAGCCCGGTTAGATATTGTTGCCCTCAGGATTACCCTCTCCCAAAAATCATACATACCCCTCCACCTTTCTCGGGATCCAGCCTGGCTCCAACTTCTTCGTCATAGCCGGAATCTATTTTGGACGATACAACGCCCCAACGGCTCTCAAATCAGCCCAGCAGATGAGAAACTGCACACCCAATAGCTGTCCGGCTAAGTAGTGCCTGTACTATTTCAAAGATCATAGTACACACAATCGAGGGCTATGTACGCGCGACTGCGAAAGCAGTTTTGGACCAATTGCAGACGATGAGCTCAGTGAGCATGTGCGATAAGCCACCCTACCTAACTGATCGTCCCCATGAGATTGCCGACTTTCTAATACTGTTTGCAACCACTGAGTAACACTGCCATTCCCAGACCTATTCATTGGTGACTAAGACCGCGTAGTTGGCCCAACAGGTAATGAGTATCGTGAAACTTGCACGGGGTAATCGCCACCTGGTTCACCGCTCTATCTCAGAGCAACGCAACTGACCAACTAAAAAATAGGATCCGTGCGATACAAAGCCGTAGAAGCAGCACCAGCAGTCTCCCATCGGCACTACACATCTCTGTAGCTTCGGCAGCTAGCTGCCATGTGCGGAGCTTAACTCTCCATGACCATTGCTGGTTTCCGACAATGATCTCTGCTTCGCAGTCGTCATATTCCGTCAACATGGCACTATACAAAGGCGCATTTCGCTTGAAGCGCGCCAACCTACACTAGATATGAATGACCGATCTCGCTGCGTAGCGAAAGTCTCCGCACGTTACAGCGTCGTGGCAGACCATTCTTTTCTGCCGCAGATCTGTTGCACTGGCCGAACCGGTGGTATTCTTCGGCAATGTGGATTTCTCCGTTGAGTTGAACGCCTGATAAAATTGGTAGAGGCACCGGGAACAGATGTCGAGGAAATGAGCGAAGCAACCCCAATCTTCTATAGTTTCCAGAACATACTGTGATGCACGCACGATACGCAACTGTCCGGCTTCTTTGGAGTCTCCATCCACATAGGAGCGAAGCGTTGAATTTGGCATCGTTAAGAGAAATGTCAGACCATACGACTGCACAGTAGCGCTCGGGACCCAGCACGGCATCGTAACATTTTAGCACAGGTAGTCCTCTACAAAACTTTCCTTCCTAAACTTCGAGTAGCTGAGCTGCGGTACCTGCGCGAACAACCCCAGCCTGAAGGGCATGAAACTTCAATAGACCTACACTGTTTCGCTCGTTGTGCAACGAACGCCGCTGATTTCATACACAACGGTACCGCAGCCCACACACAAATGAACCGGCTGCAACCTCCGAACAACTCAGCAAAGTCGTTCTCGTAACGATGAAAACAAGAAAAGGCCCTCAACGCGACTGGAAGAAAACCTCCGAGCTCAAAGTTTTCCGTCGCCGCATGAGCACCTGGCTGAACCTTCTGTCTTTAATCCAGTCTCTAAGCGCGTCTTTCACACTCAACAATTGTCTGCACGCATTTATTTGTATGGTCTGTGTATTGCAACAGCATTGGTAACATTACTCTTCGACGGGCTGCTCTTAGCAGTGCATAAGGCTTCATCACCTATTTACAAACATTGGCGTGGTGATACGTGCACGGCTAGCTTTGTACGTAGATTTCGAGTACTTACTCGGCGCCACACTACCGCCGGTGCTGCTATCTAGTTGTTAGCTCTTCTCTACTGTGGTGCCGAATAGTTACGGCACCGCCTTTCCCCCTTTTCTGTCTAAGTCAGACTACGCATCCCAGATATAACTAGTGCGGGATTTCAGCTCTACTGTTCGCGCCCAGCTGTTTTTTCCTATCTACCGTTTGACCATTTTGATGACTATCATCTAGTTCAACCTATCAAAGTGCTTTGAATGGCACTTTTCAGCCGTCAAATTAGCTCAAGAGGACACGCATGTCATAAACCTGACTGCTGACCCGTGCTTCATCTCATTGACGGTGGTGGGCGGACAGTGACGCTGGGTACCAGCTCCGTCACAACCAATGCTCGCTGAAGATAGCGTACTCTTCGACGTGTGAAGATTCCGTGACCGGTCGCTTACCTCGTCATAAAAACGTCACCTGATACTTTCAGATTGGCTGAAAAGATCGCTGCTGTCGGGACGACGTCAAACCCGAACAGATTTTGGAGGCCAAACATGAGATAGTGCGCGACAACAGCTCACTTCCGGCTATGACTGGTATCAGCTCCTGAAATCTCTGCTTGACACAGTTAGTATATTTTCAAATCAAAGAGATGTTTGACTGACGGGCGAAGCTGCTGATAACATGTATTCGGAGCATATTCTGTCTGCGAATGGAATCTTGCTTGAAATTTTGGACTCTGACGGTCAGACTAAACTTCAGTATAGCGCTGCAAAGCTGTCACCTCTTTTGGGCTGCGTGGGATCATATAATGCGCCTTACTGACAGGGTCTTTTGTTCTTTACAAACACGGCCAATTTGACTTTCCTCGACTGTGCACGATTTGAAGTTGTTTGGCCCGAGGTCTGCAACTCTGACTCGAAAACCAGCACCGACCATTCCAAACGGTTCTCAAAATAGAAATATGGGCTCAGAAATGACGATACCTACAAACGACGAGCCGAAACCTCATATTGACTTGATACAAAAGGGAGGGCTACGTCGCCCGGACCAGTATAGTGCCATTCCCCTTGCCAAAGGCAAACTCCGACTTCATTTTAGCGTGGTTCACTACGTCCCTGTATATTTATCTGAGTCGTTCGACCTAATCGCTGCCACAGTATTGCCGCGGAGTACTATGTTAGTAATCGCCCTCTTATATTGTTCTCTGATCGAGTAAGCCACTTATTCGAATTGTGGAATACGACTGCTTCTTAACCATCCGGACAGTTAGAAGGGTGCTTACGAAGTAAGAGGTCTTTACTGATATGGAAACTCGCAACTAAAGGCACACACCGGGCCCATCGATCGATAGACTGGTGTTCTTAAGATGAGCTAGCAGGTAAATCATTCTCACACTTCATCAGGGAAAGAACAAATGGAGTGAGAGAAGGGAGCCACACTAATGGGACGTAAGACGTTCTAATTTCCTGTAAATATTATTGAAGTCACATCCCTGATCCTATTTGTCGATACAACATACCTGTTATGTAGTCCTAGTACTTCGTAGAAATGTCATGTAAAAATACAGCTGTGGTTCGACTCTAACAACAAGCGCACGAGAGGTCGTACCCTTCCAGCGAAGGGTGAGTCGAAGAGAACTGTAATAGTGGCATCACGAGGGGAGACTGCGCAAGCTTGGTGGAGACCAAACAGTGCTTTACCGATTAAAATCAAAATGCCGTGTATGTATTTCTTTTAAAGTAGCCTGAAGTTGTACCAGACCTACTGTCCGATATACATATACGTACCTCTACGTGAAGTAATGTATAGGTTGGGTTACGGGCGCATATTTCCAATAATGCTGGTAGGCATCCATCGAGCATACACTGTCGTAATCTCTCTGATGGTTTGCATTGAATCGTTCCTGAACTATTTCAAGAACAACTCTCCCTCTAGAGCTGCACTTCGTTCTTATCATTCTTTCTCTTCCAAGTTATATCAGCTTCATTGCGCATGACCTTTCTCAGCTGGACATTTCACATTATTTGAAGCCAGCTATTCCTGGACAGTAAGGAGGAGTTTTGAAGTCTGTTCGAAAAGTACGTTACTTCTTTTTCGTGTAAATTGCAACGTTTGTGGTGTCTAAATAAAAGGTTTCTAACTCCTTTGTACTTTCATTGTAGTTATCCAACCAAATCCGCCGGTATTTCAAGCAGATCCACACTTTCGAGAGGGAGTACCTCATGAGTTTCTAGTAAACACTACAAATTGCTCATCTTGGCGTCTTTATGAACATCCAATATCAGCACAACTTTGGACATTGCTTGAGAAAGCCTGCATTTCTGTGAGACCGTTACCCCTTATGCGGCCAAACATCCAATAGATACTACATACATGTCTATATTATAGTTATACCGATCAATGCTTCCGAACGCTAGTATAGAATTACGCGTACGTGACTCCTGCACCGGAGTTTTGAGAGATTTCTTTCGTTAGATATAGAATTTGCAACGGAGGTGTCGACCGCCAACACTCAGTACTCAGATGGCGCGTTAAAACGGGTAGATAAGGCCGCCGGCTGTCCCTGATCCTCTCTAGTTGAGTCTTTCACCGATACTATATGGAGATTAGCTGTCCCGAGGAGTAGGAGACAGTGGTTCTACATGCCAAGAGCGGTGTCGAGAAGAATTGACGGCTTCAGTTCTGCGTGCTCTTTGCAGTCGTGCTCTGTTACATGCACCCAGATGTGCTCTTGTAGTAGCCGCATTTCACACTATGAAGAGATTCTCAGCTGTCATAAAGCCCGATGAGCATTCTGCCTTGCTGTCGTGCGTATCACTATTCTGTGCGAGAGATGCTGTTGGATAACGGAGTGTAACTTTAGATACTTCGGTACAGGTTAAGAGTTGGAAAGGACTGGTGTTCTGGAAGTGAGGGTGGTGAATCTTTGCGCTACACGGCATATGCCAACCCTCAGGAGTTATAGTGGAGTTTTCTCGAACGGCTCACGTTTCTGCAGTTATCGTCACATCCGAATTGTCGAATTCTGTAATGTTTTACTAAACTTACACGCGTTCCAGAACTCTGCAATTTTATTTGCCGAATTGTCAAGGCGTAATCCAGCTATTAACGCCGGAAAGTGTGACACAACTTTAGGCAAATGGTCTCGTATGAAGCCAGTTGTCCAGTACACACTAGAACTACGGGTCCCTGCGATGACAGAGTTAATAGAATTGTTGTTATCGTTCACTGTCCGCAGTAACACCACCTGGCGATCGTCTCCTTTCTCACTTGCGACACACGCTACGCCTTCCACTTTCGCGAATCACTCCTTTTAACCGCTTCCTTCCTCCAGTCAAGATGCTACGCCCCCGATGTTGGAATACACCGATATGAGAAGCGGCGAAGTTGAGGCTTATTAAGGGGTAAATAGGGGGATAATAGAAGTAGGGGAATTGACGACGGAATCGCCTTTTAGGGGCGCACGTTTATCCGTCGGGGATGATGACAGAGTTGATTTGCTTTCGTTCCGTGATACCGGGAGTTCTTTAACGAGTAGTAGAAAGAACTCCTGCCTTTTATATACTTTGTACTGTAGTAATTCTTTCTATCTCACGGTAGAGCTCAGGATTGACTCTTCAGTTTTGTCAAGTAATCCATCTATACTAGAATATCCTATTACGTAGCGTATCTGGTAATGTAGCCTAAGAAGAGGTGCACAGGAGGGTCGGTAAAATGGTACGCATATGCGTGACGAGTCGAATCACTAAAAGTCCTTGTCGTTCTACTTCACCACTACTCTGTGTTAGGTTTGCGAGGCACGCGTGCGTATCAGAAATGTGATCCAATTTTGTTTGATCAATTCGGAATACACACTGTTCGATTGGAAAATTACATTTCCCAGTGTCGAGCGGGATATTTAGAGCATCACAAGAAGCAATTTTCGGGAATGCGTCAGCTAGGTTAGGGTTGGATCTAAGAAAACTAACCTTTGTGATTTTTTTTAGATCGTACGCATTACGGACACTCGTGTAATCACTCATTAATCGTTCCTCGTCAGTAGTAGAACATTTTGTGATCACATTAAATATGGAATTGGAGTCGGTGAACATACTCAGAAGAATGGTTTTCCGGTAGATACGTTGGAGGTCAAATTTGAGTGTGTAGCCAAAATCAAATGCGTCGGCGAAGGCATATTCTTCTCCACCGAGGACAGAGCGCACAACTCGTCTACTTTTCTTGCTAGAGTAGTGAAGTATATGTGCCTTGTCCGATTTGTCCATAAGAACGATGATGAACCCTAGTTGGGAGCTAAGGTTCTCAGTATTTTCAACGCTAGAGTCTGCGTAGACTTTCAGGCGTACGCTATTAATGCCGGGCTTGCTGAATGGTCTGGGGTGCTTTTCAGATATTTCACGATCTTATTCAGTCGATCGATACTTTGAGTGGAAAAGTTCTGTTCTGTAACTTCAGCGGCCATATGAACTGCGCAATTCACGTCAGGGTGGGCGTGTACAGCCCAAGCTAGTTTTGCTCGAACGGACCAGAATTCATGATGTGAAGCAGTTCTAGGGAGTAGCTTAATATCACTGATGTAGTTCTTTTGATGCAGTGTATATCCATTTGATGTCTGTTCGACTTGCACACCTGCAAAATTTGTGAAGTCCATTTCACATTCTCTAGATTCGAACTTCTCAAGAGTTTGGTCGGTCGCGCTAAGGAATGATTTCGAGCCACAGATGTGAGAGTCGTCGACGTACACTCCAACCATGCCACAGAGATCACTTTCGTTCCTTTTGAAGTACAGTGACATATCATCTGTGGCTGGGATCATTTTGAGGTCTTGGCGAAGCGGTCTGGCCATAGTCCTGTGCCAGAAATCGCCTGCGTCAGGTAGTCTGTACAGCGGTTTTTGCAACCGGAGGAGAATGTTCGGGTCTAGACGAAGTTCTCTTGGTGGCTTGAGATATATATTTTTCATAAGTTTCTGAGAATATTGGTGTTATGCTTGACTGACGTCATGACTCCAGATACGCAATCCATGAGTTACGGCGGTGGAGACAATAAGTCTGCTGGAACTTTGGCGAAGAGTAGCTGAATTGTGGACTAAGTAGTTTTTGTCCTTGTCGCGGTGACCTTGTATGACGAAACACGCTTTGAAGGTTGGCTTATTTGTTTCGGAGTTTTTCTTGACCATGATGAAGCATCCGGAGAGAACGTTAGAACCAGGTGCTAGGGATAACCTTTGGATTGTTTTCCGAGTATCCCTTTTTACGAGCCCGTCAGGCTCTGCTTGCTTGGCGGCTATGAACTCTGGACTAGTGCTGTGTAGGTCCTGGGGCTGGATAGCCTCGTTTATGTAGACGCGTGGTTCACATGGAGGGTCCGGTTGACTTTCGGATCTCATAGGACGAAGTATACTGTAGAGAACGTTCTCGTATCTTTCTGAGAGGGAACTAATGTCATGGATATATGGGCGTAGTAACGATATAGAGTGCTGTACCTCCTTTCCGTCTCTGTCTAGAAAGGCTTGTTTGTCAGCAATACGAGGGATTTTGTATGGAGTAAGTCTTTTAATGGATTCATTTTCACGCTAGACGAGAACACCCTGTCTTGGTTGGAACGAATCTTTGGAGACGGAAGGAAAGTTTGGTAGCAAGGCTGTCTGGATACGAAGCTGAGAGATAGTAGTTTCCATTTACTTTCGTGCCATTGATAGAGCCTGCATACGGTCGATTTGCTTCGGTAGGGAGGTATTTGTTGAAGGAAAACGGGGTAGTAAGCCGAAAACTAGAAGAGAAGGAGCGAGGCCATCTGACTTCATGGTATCATTCGTGCCTTTGATGGGGAGCCCTAGTATGAGGTCGGGTGGGATAGTTGGGTAGTTTATGCGGATTTTGCGGAAGATAAGTCGGAGGGGAGAGTGGTACTTTTCTCCGGAGCCAAGGGAGGCATGGCTCTCGATAGCACTGAGCACGATTGAAATCGCAGCTGAGTGAGTGAATGCGTTGAATTCCTGCGAAGTGAACACGGATCCTTGATCAACTTTGAACTTATCCGGATAACCGGTGTAGAGTGTGGCCCAGCATTTTAGCAAGGAGTGCCAAATACTTTCGATGGACTGTCGGGTTAGTACAGCAGCCGATGAGAAATCAGTACGGGTATCGACGACATGAACGATAGGAATGCCATTGATGAACATTGGATCCATGGCAAGGGTCAAGTTGAACGTGATTCCGGTCGGCATGCTGGCCTTGAAAGACTGTGGCTGAGCGGGGAACCTGCGGCAGGTAGCACATGCTTGAGAGATTTTATCAAGGAGCTTTCCGGTAGCGGGAGTGGCATGAAGAGGCTGCGCTCGAGTGATGAGATTAAAGAGTTTTTCTGAAGAGTGGTGATAAAAGTGAAAATGAAGGCGGTGGAGCTCTTTTCTAGTAAATAGTACGCTTTGCTAGTCCCAAGTGACGTAGAGATGGCCAGTTTTTCGGGTACGGTGTTGTTTCCAGCCAAATTTTCGGCTGTGGAGGACGTTATCGACGTTGTCCGCGTCAAGTTTTTCACGATCGAGGATATCAAGCCCAAGAAGCATTGGTATTATAGCTTCCACGACGTCGATATTGAAAGGGATAAAGTATCCACCGGGGGTTGGTATTCGGACATGGATGTGGCCGAGGTTGCGGAAGCAGCCATCGCGAAAAGGAAATACTGTTGTGCAAGAGCGGAGGACGAGAGGTTTTTGTGTGGATCTGCAGTATGCAAGTGCCTGCTGGCCGCTAACTACTGAAGGTTGGGCACCAATGTCGAGGCATAAACCGTGGAACTCGTCGTTATCGGATAGGTATATACTACTCGCGTTTGGTGTATATATCTTGGGGAAGGCTGAGGGGTGCAACATTGATGTTAAGTGTAAACGATGAAGTACGACGGGGGGTGGGGGGGCGCGTACGCATGTTGGAGTTACCTTCACGACTTTGAGGGCTCCGCATAAAAAATCCGTCAAGAAATCACTAGGTTCAGGGCTATGATCTTTCGATGAAGTGTAGAGGCTATCGACGATGTTGTCCTGGTCATCGACTGGGGAATTGGAAGGAACATCGTTTTCAGGGAAGTCTTCATCGCTGTATACAGTGAGTTCGAACTCATGGAACTAAGAGTGGTCGAGGACGTCCGGGTTGGTATCGGTCGGGGGATCAAATTGATCTGTAATCTCGCGCACAGAACCCGGTTCATAGCCCGCAGATAATCTCCGTCGCATTGACTGCGGATGCGCCGAAGTTTTCTTGCAGTCAAACGGCGAGAATCTGCCGCGGGGCAATGTGCTAGGATATGCCGCGTGTCATTGCAGTTCCAACAGCGTCGTACACCTTCTGATTTCTACTGGCGATTTCCAGTTTGTGGCTAGGGTGGGCTTGGAGTGAAAGGGCGTTTTTGAGGTCGTGGTTAGCGTCCGCATGGATTTGGGCGATGGGGCTTGGTGTTCTGAGCATACATGGATTGTCCCGGGGAGTAATGAGTATTGAAAGGTGAGATCGTGTCCTTCAGGGACGAGGACTGGGTTTCCTCAACGGTCTGGATCGCTCGGTGCAGCTGACTACACAAATCCTGCTACGAAAAATTTGTGGCTGCCTGCGGAATCAGGGTCTCTCGAGCCCAATCTCACCCAGAGACGGTATTGCGAAGGTATTCAATGCGGCTTTCAGCTGTTTGGGTAGTGCCGAGGGACCTGATTGGCGTATTTCGAGATCGTCTCATGAACTATATCTAAACTGTCGACAAGTGATTTACCTGTGGAGAGGAAAGTTCTGATATAAACGACTTGGAGAAACCTTCGAAAACGTTTTCGATTAGAGATGGGATTGTATTCTCTGTCAATTGTTGCGACCGCATCGCCGAAGTTATTGCATCTGCCTTTTACATTGTTTTCGTAGAATACTAAGGCAGGACCACGAAGAAGTAGGTGCAAGAAATGTAACTACGGGGGGCGGTCTAGAGAGAAATCTTGACGCGCGTATATATGGTCTGTTACGAAAGACTGAAAAGTTTCGTTCGTCTCGCCAGAAACGTTTCTTGAATCAATATTAGATCTTTGTGACATGTTGGCGGCCGTTTCTGAAGAGTCTGTGTTATGTTGTGGTGACGGACGTGATGGGGGGTTATGTTGCGACGGGCGAGGCAGTGCAGAGAAAGAAGATATCTGTCCCAGAATGCTTTTGGGATGAGCGAAAGCTTTGTCATGTTCATCAGTACGGTAAAGGGATGCACCAAAGTCTTCAGAAATGGATCCATGTGAGGTAGGATGCATACTGATATCACGAGATAGTAGGGCGCTTTTTAGATGCCTATAGATGAGGCTATTGGTAATGACGCGTGCTTCAAGTAGGCCGGTATAATTGATGTCCTCTGAGAGCATCAGTGCGAGATTTGTGCCCCTGGACGATAGGTCAGAGTTGTATCCTTCGATACGGTTTCCAAAGTCCCATTGTTCATCGTTTGCAAAAACGAAGTTTGAACAGGAGGGGTGTTGGATATTAGCAAGCTCGTTCCGGTCATCATACAGCGGCCTCCCGGTAGTAGAGGCAGCCTGAGGGCTTACCCCAGGTTCTAAGCCGGTGGAATAGTTATACGATTCCCGATCTCCCGGTTCTCTTGACGGGATGGGTACGCCAGCATCCATTATCTTTTCTTCAGCTAAATACTTTATACTAGACGTGGGAAGGTCGTGCCTCAGTGCTCCTGCACTCGTCTGATCTCGTAGTGGTTTGTTGATGATGGGCTGGTTCAATAAGGGCCAAGTTGTTGGGATACTCGATGCGGTGTTGTTCCATGAGGAGCTGGATGCGGTCTGAAAGTTTTGGTTGGAGCTGTTGCCGACAGCTTTTGATTTCCCTTTTCGGGCGGAAGGCATCATTTCTGAAATTAATCTCCCAAGTTTCTGGTAGTTTCGATTATGCCTTGTTATGAAGGAAGAAACTGTAACGGCTTTTTGGTTTCGATTTTTGGTTTTTTTTTTAGGGTTTTGTTTTGTTTTTTGTATTTGTTTGATTTTGTTGTTTTTTGTGGTTTTGTGGATAAACTATTCTCAGACTTGCCGAATAAAGTCTAAGCGTTGAGAGGGGTGTCGGTGATGTCGGCCAAGAATGTGGCTGAGGTGATTTGTGTCGGTTGGTCGGAGCGATCTACCAAAAAAAAGTACAGACGAAATAGCTTTTTGCGAGGCACGCATGTCAATGTGATGTGTGTGGCGAAAAAAAGTTTTTTGAAACTATTTTCACGTTCTTGAACGAAGGTCTAAAAGCTTGAATAGGTTCTCAAGTCCCTAACGATATGGCAATGCGGAGAGCTTGTTCGTGTGCCGACGGCCAGAACTATGGCTGAAAAAGTCGTGCTGATTGTTCTCGGCAACACCGCAGAAGTGGCAGGAAAAAAACTTAAGCGAGGCACACTTCCCACTTTGACGCAGGAAGCGAAATCAGTTCCCGACGCTAGATTTCTTAGTACCAAATGGAGCCTTCCACGTCCGACAGTCTTGTTCAGACACGATGTCTTGCGGATGAAATCGATGGCAGGAAGTACAAGACTTCTGGACTCTTGGCCGTCACACACGGAGAATGGGATGAGCAGGGGCGTCCTGGAGGTACTATATAGTAAGTTTGTTCAGCTTCCTGGTTCTAATTTCGGAGCTACTGACCATAGACTCCCTCCTCGATCGAAGCTACGGCCTGGTCGGAGGGCTACTTGGGTTCTCGCTTGATTTCGGCGAACTTGGCTTCAGCGGCTCGGTTGGACCCACTTGAAGTTTTAAAAACACAAAAACACATATAATGCGTTAGTAGCAGATTAGCGCGGACGCTACTACGGTACGCCCATTGGTGACTTACTTTTTCAACTAAACGACTCTAGCACTTGGGGGTGTCAGAGTACGTTAGCGCATTCTTTCTCGCCGTCCTTGCCCCAGCTACGAGTACAGCAGGTACTTCGTGTCTAACACAGTAGTGGATTGGAGAAAAACATATGGTAGAACGAATTTATCCACTGATTCGCGAATGTTGGAATACACCGATATGAGAGGGGGCGAAATTGAGGCTTATCAAGGGATAAATGGGGGGATAATAGGAGTACGAGAGTTGACGACGGAATCGCCCTTTAGGAACATACGTTGATCCGTCGGGGATGATCACAGAGTTGATTTGCTTTGGTTCCGTGATGCCGGGAGTTCTTTAATGAGTAGTAGAGAGAACCCCCATCTTTTGTATACTTTGTACTACAGTAATTCTCTATATATCACGGTGGAGCTAAGGATTGACTCTTCAGTTTTGTCAATTAATCTATCTATACTACAATATCCTAATACGTAACATACCTGGTAATGTCGCCTAATAAGGGGTGCATAGGAGGGTCAGTAATTTGGTACGCATATGCGTGACGAGTCGAATCATTGAAAGTCCTTGTAATTCTACTCCAACGTTCGCCTCGCTTCTCCCCCTGTTCCTCTTCGCGCTCGCTTCGGCTTTGGGAAAACGTAAGGGCACCCCAGTTTCCTGGTCCTCCTCAGCTCCCTCGTCCGGCGCGAAGCTGAGGAGTTTTATTTCCGGGTGGCATCTGGCCTCCGTCGAGGCACTTCTCCCACCGCGCAGGGATTCAGAGCCGAGCCAGATATTACCGGGCGCTGACGTGAGACAGACGTACAATCTGCTCTCAAACAAAGTACAGAAATAACTACAATATTCCCTGTTTGGAAACGTACTGTGTAGACGAACCAATTTGAAACTGATTGCGCGACTACAGTACCATCTCTTACAGTGTACGTCTATTCAGTACCTGAACTTGTGTGCTACCCACACACACTCAATCTTAATCTGCCACCCAGATCAGATGAGTCCCCACGTACCGCAAGGACCAGCGGCCGACCATCTCACATCACAGCCTGCACCTCCTCATATCTCGCAAAGTAGGGCCAGAGTTGAAATAACTCACATCAAGAATACTATAATATAGCTGATTGCTGTGTGTCTGAGTGATAGCCACCTCATCATTCATCTACCAACTTTTCATCTACGTGCTGTGCCCTATTGTTTTTGAGATACACCCTTGAGTCAGGCTGTCACCACCCCCACTGGGTGACGCCGTATGCAAGTTCGGTGGTAGCCAGCCGTGGAGTTGGGGTTTATGTTTCGAGGGTCTTCCCGTCGAATCCTTCTAAACATTGTAGTGCAATAGTTGTAAATTGCATGATATTCGACATTTTTGGAGAGTAAAAGCTCTGGAAAGTAGAGCGAAGAAACGCTAGGCTTTCAAATTCTTCCTTACTGCAGTGATGTTGTCTTTCTTTCAATTTCTAACGACGATCGACTTTCTTGAGAGAAGCACGTCAGTCCAAGTTCTCTGCAACTTGCCCCAGCTCGTTAGCGACAGGAGCCTACAAGTGATACCATTTCTGACAACATTTGATGTAAAATTTATATTCCGAAATACATTCCTGGACAGTTGTGGACCTGTGCACTCATGAACACCAAGAGAGTCCATCTTCACAACGAGCGGCATTCAGGTGCGAACCAGACTATCCATAGTCATCTCGTAAAACTGTACATCTTTTTCTCGCCGCTTGAAGATCGATGCATTGCGTTTAAATAGAATCTCCGGCAGCGTAGTGTTACACCCCGAGAAATGCAGAAGCTTGCACGATTAGCTAGCCAGTGGTGATGGATGACGATGTGGCCGGGAGAAGCACATAGCAAACAAGAGAGGTGTGTGGGCGGTTGCGAGGGCGTTCTATAAAATAGCGGGAGATTGTGGAGACTCAAAGCAGATATGATCTCCGTGGCCGTTCTTCGGGATATTGCGCAAGGGTCACTTGCTGAGTAATAGAATACATGGTTTTAAGTGTATTTCAGGATACATGCCGTCCTTCACAACTGGTTTGCAGAGTCGTGGTGAAAATTGTATTCATCTTTGTATGACATCTACTCGGTTATAGTTCAGTGTGAAGTCTTCTTTTCCGCAGCTATCAAAGCAGGTTCCTGTCTGTGAGAATAATGAATGTGAGATCTATTAGAATTCAAACCGTACTAGTGAACTGGGCGAGAATGGATGATATCATGGTTAATAACGGCGGCTGAGATGAGACTCGACTTTACTGCGAGTTCAAAAGCAGTTGGGGACAACTGGCATATGCTGACGACAGGAGCTTTCTACATTAAGCGCAATTGAAGTGATTGTTATCGATTCAGCATTTCCAAGAGGATATTGAATTGAATTCTGAATGTGGTACTGTACTTACTTTCGCTGAATACAGTAGGGAGTGGAGATGAATGAAGGGATGCTACGTGTTCGTCCGAGTACCTGGTAAAACGTCTTTCGTGAAGCTGCAGCACTCGCCCGAACCTGGTGCTGGACCATGATTATCATCCCCATGTGTCAGCTTCAATTCGCGGTAACACTTCGATACGTTAGGTAGCTCACAACTCCGTGATTGGACAGGTTCCAATCGAGAGGTTGAGTATATTAAATGTAGTACTTGCCTTAGACAAAGTAAGGTAAATGTCACAGGGTCACCAAGAGCTAACCATTGCAAGAAAAGGATTCCGCTTGGGCTTATCTGAAGTCATTCACCTTCCTATATCCCTCGAGGGGACTTGCCAGAACCAGGCCTTTTGGAAGTCGAGCATGCCTAACCCAATTCCTCCCGGTAATGCAGTGGTACCACCACTTCAAGGTCTCAGGAGGCAAGAACGGCGACCAACGAGTAAAACGGTTACGAAGCCCGGCGGCCAAGTGGTCAGGACATCTTTGGGACTGTTACTACGCCTACCTTTGCTCGTGGTCTGAATGGACGGCGGAACAATCGATAGAATGCTTCACTGAGTGCAATACCGGCGCATCCCGTCCTGCGGTTATACCATAAGCGAGGCGTCGATGGGTCCCTGATAATCTTGGCGAATGCAGAGATGAATCCGTTAACGCCCCTATCCCTATGTTGCGCAAGCTCGTGAGCGGGGCGTGAGTGGGAGCTGTGGCCGCACGCTATCGAAGGGTGCGGTATTAGCCAGGCTCCGGCACCGCCTCCACTAGCCCATACACCAGGAGCTGCCTTCCTCCAGCACCCAACTCCTCCTTTTCGAAATCCGGAGCACATCTCTAGCTGCGATCGCCTCGCACCCTAGTGCTCCCATGCGCATATAGCCGACCCGACGGCATGCGGCTAGACAGAGCAGTAGGGAGGAGGGCCTGAGGAGAATGCCTCCAGAGAGATAGATCAGGCGTCAGTGCCTCGGAGCAGAGGGAGAACGGACCCGTGACCGTGCTCTGCACATTCTCTGGTGCCCTTCCGATCCACTAAACGCATAAACACAATTGCAGCGTCGCGGCGCCAAGGTGTAGATCGCATTGGATATGCAGATCCCAACATATCTGCATGTGGAGCAATATGCAAACGAAAGGTTTTGGGGCGGTGTGGGGGCGTGATGCGGTAGTTCTTCGACTACGCAAGGCATAAGAAACGAGAGCGAAAAAGGTGCCACGTGAGCGACCGCTGACGGTTTTTGGGCGACTGAGGCACTGCATTGCTGCTACCACGTGGATTACGAAACGGACGAGATAGTGCGACAGGCAAAACACGTGTACACTGGATTTTCAAACATTACAGTACATCAAACGTGTCTGCTCACAAACACACCTTCCTGCGTAACGCGTGCTGCGTCCATTTCGGCTTCCGATGACACGTGCTTTTTTCTCTGAGCTAGCGACTGCCTTTGCCGGGTGAGCTACAGCTATAGAGGTTCTCCCCGCTGCGGCTGTCGCCGCCTGCGTTACACGACAGACCCTGCAAAGTCACACATAATGGGCGCGCCCCACCGACAGACATCTCTAAGAGACAGAGGGGGGGGGCGGGGGGGTTGGGGGATGTATAAACGCTACGCCGACACGAGTCTCCAGCGCTTCGCGTGCGGGTGACTGCAACAGAGGGCCGTGCTGCGCCGCATTCACGCCCGGCGTGTCCAAATTGTGCCTTTCCTGCAGACTTGGTCGTCCTTCTTGCAAACTACATTCTCAGCGCGTAGCACCCCGCGCAGTCCATACCCGCCTTCTACATCACGCCCATCTCGTCGCCTCCTCCCGTTTGCGCCCGGTCGCCTTTACACCTCTTCTTCTTCCACCCCGTCCACACTTCCATCTCCCACCTGCTGCACCCATCACCACGCCACACAAACCTGACCGAGCACAACTAACGACAAGCACTCAACCACGACTCAACCCCCCCGCATTAGAGTGCGCCAGAGCCCAAGACGCTATTTTGCGTGTTGAAACTTCATTCCCACTTTCTTCCTCGCCCACGCTACGCCCTACCTCTCTAGTAGCACCACCACTGGAAAAAGCCGAGCACAAACCCCACGACTGCCCTCAGCCCCTTCCCCAGCCCTTGTGCCACCAGCCTCTCCCTCTCCCCCATCCCACCCCACACCCACTCTGCCACCGCCACCACCTCCGACTTGGCGGCCCGCTCCCCCGCCTTGAGCTCGGCAATCAACACGCCTACTCCCGCTTGCAGCACCGCTATTGCCCATCGCACTGCCCATCCCGCCTCCGTGTAACGACTCACGCTTCTTCCAGCCTCCCGTTGCCCCGCGCATACGCGCGCTGTGCCGTTTACGGCGGCGTGTGTGCAAACGTCCGGCTCCAGTGACGACACGCCGGCATCCTGGATGTGCGGGCAGGCGTAGGGGCAGGTGCGGGAGGAGAGACTTGCGCGCAGGGATGGGACGCCCGGTGGGCACGTGGAAAAGGGGAAGAGCGGGGAAGTTTGCGGCAGCAGAGCTTGGATGTCGATGGGTTCAAAGGCAGGCGGAGGATCGGAAACGGCGAGAGTGAGAAGGGTGGCGAAGAGGATAGGGAGACGCCGCATGGGATAGGGAAGAGGGGAGCGAAGCGGGTTTGAGCGGGCAGGGGCGTAGGGGGACGCGGGGATGAGAGGCAGAGATTGAGGATAGGCGTAAGGTTGGAGGGGGGGCAAGGGGAGAATAACGCATTCCGAGAGTGACAGCTGTGGTGCGGTGCACGGGGGAGGGGACTCATGTCGACTTGGGAAGCGTGCTTTGAAAAAACCAGGCGTGGTTTGCACGATCTGATGTTGGGAACTGGACACTGGATCACATTACACTGATGGCAAATAAACTATACCGAGCACTGCAATTATCGTGAGGGCCAGAATTACAGGGGGTGCACGATTGACCCCAGAAACCCCTTGTCATAACCGAGTCAACCGCGACTGCCAGCCAGTCCCAGGTGTTAACTTGTGACCATATCCAACCTCTCGAGATGCTCACTGCACCTTTTCAAAATCTTGCATCCACCACTTCTCGCACCGCGTCACCCCCTTCCTGGTATTGAATCCCCGTGTTGCAACCTGTCTAGAGCGGACCAATTGAGAGGTCCCCTACGCATGCTGCGCTATGGTGGTCAGTGCAACATTGAGCCACCATGGAGGCAGGAATCACTGCACGGAAATCGTCCACCTTACGACCTGCAGTTACAAACATAACATCGGGCGGCCGGCAGAGAGCGCATCTCGAGTGTGGATCCCAACTTTTGGCGGCTGCGAAGTGAACGGTGGCTGATGTCGAAATTGGGAGATACATTAGCATCGTTTCGAAGTGCCTCAACATGTTCCCACTGTACTTGTCGGGTACAGAAAAGGTGACACATTAGAAAAAGAATCAATGGTAGTTGATTCCAAGAGCAGAGCTCGCACTCCAGGTTACTAATAGTCAGTTGAGATCATTTGCAAGGTTATCTTCTGGATGAGCAGTGACGGAGTCTATTTTCGACGATGGATGGTCAAGATCGAAAGCGTTCATCATAGGTGAAAGGGCTACGTCCTGACCTGTAGGAGGAATTCGACTACTTTCAGTCTATTTCGATCAATATCTGCACCTTCAGATACCTAATTATTGCAATATTGCCTTCCGGTATGGATTTGATTCTGACAGCATATAGAGACGGCGCCGTAGTTGCTCCAACCCCTCAGGAAATCAGTTTTCACTCAATGGTGGCAATTATTCTAGCAAATGACACTGGCGCCCTCACTAGATTGAACGCGTGCAGGGGAAACTCATTCCTGCTAAGGAGAAATGTATTCAGATTTACATTTTTCCTCAACCCGGGAAACTTTCCAACGGCTCTTAGTTGGGAGTCTTGAAAGGAGAAGGAATCGAGATTGCATACAAAATCCGCTGTGTTTTAAATCGGAATATGGGGAAGACGTTCGGTCCGAGGAGTAACCAGTATGTCATCAATGCAGGGTTTCTGTCCACCTAGCAGCGGGCTGCAATGACCATGTGTCTCTCTGCCAGAGTAATAGTATACACTCTCCTTCTCCTAGGTTCGTTCAAGATGGATAATCTGCCATGCCCTTTTTTGTGGGTGTCCTGGACCACATTACAGGAGTAAGAAAAGGAATTGGATCTGAGGGGTGGATGGTTGGCATTATTTGGTATTCTTGATTTTCCGGGCCGTAGGCAATGAAGAATCTTCTGAAGCACCAGAGCGGAAAGCAGGAAGTCGAGAACTACTCCTCTCGCAACACTCGAGAACCTGCACAGGAGCAGCCGTCATTGATGACAACAACATTATGGCGGCTTCCCCATAACACGATTAACTACAAGGCATTGCACAATTTGCAGTAAGATCTGCATGTACTACTATGATATAAACTGCGATTAGTTGGTGGGGATATCCGATTGACGCTGCAGTTCGAAGTAAATTTGTCCGAAAATTGGCGTCGATGTGAAACACCGCCGCACTACGCGCGCTCTACTTTTTGGACTGCCATGGAATCCATCATTCCATGGTAGTCCGGAACGTGTAGTATGGGTGGAAATTCTACTAGGCTGCTGCAACTGATGGAAGTCCGTGCCCCTTTCCGGACACACAGAGGTTCTTGCGGATGGTTCCGAGTCTTTCGCAGCCGCTATGGTGCAGCTTGCTCGCTGGAAGCGGTTCTCGCACTCGCACGTCGTGTTAAAGGTTGGTTTACTGAACACTGTTCAGTGACTTCGTCGTATTAGTACGTATTCTTCATCTCTACGAGCCGGAACTGCCATCAAATCATTGGAGTCTCTGGAGCCGCATCGAAAATCTCTACAGATGACCTCGTCTGTCGTACTAATCTCGTCCACGTCGAAGCCTGCAAGTCCCAACCCGGCCATATCTCCTAAAATGTCCAACTCCTTAACTTTCCGACTATTCCAACCCCTAAGTGGGGCCATCGCACTGGCCGAGAACTGCGGTAGCCATTTCAGAGCGTAGAACATCTCATCCCGCACGCCTTTCCCTTCCAACATGATTTATATACGTGACCATACCAATATCTCATCCGCAATGCGATTCATATATCAAGCCGGGCCTTGGGCGAGATGCCTGTGCCCTAGAAAAACAGAACGGGCTGAAACCTGATCTCTTCGTTCGTCAAGAGCGCCGCCGCTGGCATCTGTTAGGTTTCCTCACCTTATGCAAACACTAGTAATTAGTCGAACACTCACAAAAGGAAGCCAACCGCCCCGCTTACCATTGCGGAGAAGCACAGGGTCGCCGCTTGCCATGTCTTGTTCGAGTCGTTGTGCCGAGCTTGCTCCGGGTAGTCCTTCCGAGCCAGCAGAAACCGACCTCCAGTCTTTCGAATGGACGGCTTCCTGCCAGAGATTTTCCTCACACTATCGTAGGCGGCAGGCTGACCTCCTGACGAGTCGAGACGGGCAGTCATTCGTGGGGCGTACACCTATTGCACTCTTGATTCGCAAGCATTCATTAGCAAGCTTTGCGGGCTGTAGTCTCGAGCACTTTGGAACTTCCAGTTTACTGCGCGGCCCCACTCTTCCCATTCGTAGGCAATCGTGTCCCACTAAGTCTCATTCGGCCCCTATCCCGGTGCGTTTTCCCCTTCGAACGAGCCTACAGTCAGCGAAATGAGCTTCCAAATTGTGCAAGGGCTTCAGCTGGTCGAAATAAAAAGGGGCTGTAGGTCCCCGCGCAAAATGACGCTGCAGTCATCAAAGTCTTACGACAGGTGGTGCCGAGGTGCAGAGGCCGAGCTTTCCACTTCTCAAAGTACTCATACTGAGTGCCACAGTCTGCACACACTTTGGCTATAATCCTCCGCACGTGTGGCTGCGGGTTCCTGGGCTTCTGGACGTCCGGACCCAAATCTTGGCCATCAAACTCGCTACATTGCACGTTCCAGGCTATTCAGAACTGAAGGCTCGGCATGGACACGAATCCCTTCAGCGAGAGGTACAAGTGAGCTTAGTGATCAATAGGAATGTGTATCGCAAGCAGCCAGGTCGCATAGTGCGAGTCCTCCCCCACGAACAGCCACAGCTTCTCTTCCTCGATATTTTGTGAGGTGACAAGTGCAACTCAACCCCAGTTTCCCCTTCCCCCTTCGTTCTGGACCACTCGGATGATCTCACCAACATCAACCATCTGTGCAGTTGAAAACTTTTTATCAAACACCTGTGGGGCATTTTGAGATCGCCCCGTGTTCTTCTCGGCCTGCATTTATTCACGGAGTTCTCCTTCTTCTCGTTCTTTTCCCGGGCCTTCTCGGCGACCCTTCGTCTCCACTACCCACCCATCTCCATGACTCCTGTTGGCTGCGTCAACCACACACCCTCGACATGTCGGGTTGTTAGCAATAAGAGGGGTGCAGCAGCGCTCTTATTGAAAAGCGCTTTTGTGGCAGCCAGCGCTATTTGAAGCATCTGCGAAGGGATTGCAAGCTGGGATGCAGTGGTTTGGGAATCAGGAGCACATCGGGTACTGCTGCGCCTTGAAGACCCAGCAACTGAGATCTTCACACGACCTTGGTTGATGTTTTCCTAAACCCGGGAGCATGGTACTCACTTTTATTGCTCGCAGAGCTTGTAGCACGTACTTTTTTTCGCTTTTACCGATGTTTCTGAGGGTCGCTGACTCGTTAGGAGAAGCGATGCATCCGTTTCAGGTATGTTTTGTTACCCGAAAAAGTTTGAGGAGTGTAGATTGCGCAATCCCAGTGTTGAGGATTTCATCCCAGCTGCGAACCTTGGGATTCCCACACTTATCGAATAAGTCTAGCACAACTTGGAAACGCTTTTACGCACACTCGCAGGAAGTCCTGCATCGGAACTTTCGGTTGCGTTCCGGGCTAGTGATCGACCGCGACGCGGAAGTTATGAACAGAGCAGCGACTGTTGGGCTCTGTGATGAAAGATGTATGTAGTTCCGGCGCGTGATGCCGAGGGTACTGCACGTCGAACCGTCATAGGTCAGGTCGTTCAGCACTTTATCGAGGCATAATTTTCGGGAATGGATCTTATCTACAGGTAGGTAGTGGCTGTAGGTAGATGTGTATATTGTTGGCAGTAGAATGGCCTTGTTCGACACTTCGCCAGTTGCCTCGTAACTCCACGCCAGTGGGTCCATGTCGCCCTGAACGGGGAGAGACAGCATGGAATGGGCGGTTTTCATGAAGCAGTGGGTAAGCGACATGGCGATATGGACCATACGGGCGAAAGAATTTTATTGGGGAGCGACGCACATGATTTCCTTACCCACCATATCCCACCCAACTTTACTGCCAACAACATGCACTCGGAAGCACTTGCGACCCCACGCCATGCAGTTGTTTTCCTCTTTCAGTATAATGACATCTTGGCGGGGAAGAAGGCCGTCAACTAAAACACACCCGACTGAGCCGTCTCTGAGGCCGTCATCGGCGATATCCAGTAGTGAACGATTGTTGTAGCTTCGCATCGTGAGCGACATGACGCGAGGGTCATACTTGCAGCCGTGTTCGGCCAGTTTGTCCTGGAATCCATCGATTGTGACGTCTGTACTCTTGGGAAAGACCTGCTGTGGCCCGATATTCTGTCCAGTATATATGTACATCTCAGTAGACCCGTAGTTGGCCTTCGAGAAACCCCGGCTTGATGCCGGCTGCCCTTTCACCTTCACGCCAACCACATCAGATTCCGTACCTTCAAAAGTCTTTGGAGGTCGAGCGAGGCCGGTCGAAGGGCATGTCTGGCTGGAAGTGTCGTGGAGCAGGCGCTTGCGGAGCGACAAAACCAATCGAGATGGTAGTACGTCGGTCTGGCAGGAAAGTTCTTCTCGCTATCACCAACTACGGTTCCAGCTCCAGCTATTCCCTTGACTGTGGCTCCACAGCCGACGCGAGTGAGCTGCGCGTGGAGTTAGCGACCAGAAATGTGCTTGTCATCTCGTGATACGGCAGTTACGAGAAATAGCGGACGATATTAATTACAGAAGAGGGAATTAGTACTGGGAAGGCGTAATAGATGAGTGAGAACCTGCGCGAAGACAAGGGTGCATGCGTGACGATAGAAAATGAAAACATGGGAAGCCGAAAATGGTGGTGCAAGAGGGGCATGGAGATGAATTCCAGTGGAGGTTGAATCATCACGGTTGACGTCAAATGTCGTGGCATACGAAAAGAAGCAATTCTAAGCCCACTGCAATGGTACATATTCCCATTTGCAAGACATACAAATTTCGGGGTCGAAGAGAATTCAATTACTGATAGGGGCTTGGATCTGTTCATGTTCCAGCACTTGAGCGGATGGAAGTACGAAAACAAACCCAAAAACCAACGCTCCTCTGCTCATTTGCGTATTCATGAGCAGATAGCTACCCCTGTCAATAATAACACGCACCCAATCCAAACGGAAACTAGTGTTCTTATAACTTCCATGAATTGGGCCCCACATCTCGCTACTGCTCTTGCACAACAGAAAGGTAACCGCTTGTGAGCACGCCATCATCCCAATTGCTGTCCTCTCTGTCCGCAGGAGAAATGGCACGGACCCACTCCCACATCACGAGAGGTGACACCCTTATGATACCAAAATATTGATACGATCTCCTCTGCTGTGCTTGGAATTTCCTCAGCTTTCCACGCGCACTTCTCTCCACAGGATATCCCCAGCTGTGCTCGCGACTCTCTGCGTCTCCCTCTTTGCAACTCTACCATACCCGGACTTCTTCTCATCCTTCCTTTTTCACTGCTCTGCAATCATGACGCCGACTGAGCTACGACAACCTGAGATATCCGGCGTGTGCATGCCTTCCTTCACAAAAATTAAGCCGAAATGGTGCCACTTGAAAACGATGAGAGTAAGTAAAGTTGTACCATTCGAATGACCCGGTTCAGACAGAATTCATTCACGAGGAATGTTCTTTCCAGGAGAGTTCTCTTACCCTTCACTGTAATGCTCGTTTAGTGTCTGTTCGTCGACAAGACTACAGCAAGTACCTCTGTGTCAACGCTCGAGCCGAGATACTCACACTGCCCACTTCCTTTTTAACTTCACCTTTGCATTTAAAAGACCCCTTTCTGTCATCGCAGAAAGGGATGGATACAGTTGCCCACTGTTGTCATCAATATAATTTGTGAATAGGATTTAGTTTGACTACAAGTGTCTTACATTGTGAGACCAAGTATCCCTTTTCCGAGCAGCCTCTCACATCTATCCTGGACTGCTAGCCAGCTATTTTCATTGTAGCCTCAATCACAGACTGTGAAAGAATGCACATTCCTGGTTGGGAAGCCAATGATCCGCCAAAATTGATCAAAAGTGTAGAAAATGTCGAAGTCAACCACATAAATGTCTCTCAGATACACGGTATCTGTAAGTTCGTCGATGATCAGGATGTCATCTCGATGCGACCGATGGGCAGCAAAAATAGACCAGACGGGGAAAAGCTGCTGAGACGGGAACTGCTTGGAGTCCTCGTTGTCACTTGTGTTGAGTCAGTTATGAACGTCCAAATTAGTCATTTGAGCGGCTAGTGTGGACGCCCATAGCAGAATACCCGGTTTCATCATTTCACAGCCGTACGGGGCGGATTTGAGCAAGTGATGGGGAGTACAAACTAAAACACATTGGGCTCCGTCCGCCTACTGGGGGTTGCACGGTGGTATTCAATTCACTTCATCCTTGAAATAACTTATTCCAGCTGCGCAAAGGTTTGGAATATCAGTGCTACAAGCTCAACGATATCATCTCAAGCCTGGCACCCTACATGACGACTGCACTTCTCTAACAGCATGGAGATAATCTGATGAGACCATCTGATTGGTATCGTGGCATAGACAGTCAGACATATTCGAGAGAAACGTTGCGAAAGTTTAAGAAATGGCCAGATATGTCGGTTGTCTTCATATCAGTATTAATCGAGGCATGACTCTAGCTTGATATCCGCCAAGCATGTCAAAGCAGTACCAGCCGCAGTGTGGAACTTTGATATGTTTATTCCGGTGATAGCAGGCATAATAATCGTTTTTAGTAGCTCCAAAGATGTTTACCATGTCTTGGATCCGAATGAGGTGGTGAATCCATCAATCTCAGACGGAAACTGGATGAGAAAATTTCAGATTTCATTAATCCACATCAGAACTCAAGTCTTGTTCGGTTCACATTGAAGGTATCTCAGTCGAAGTTTGTGACGACTAGACGGACTCCGGGTTAGAATGGGTTTGGAGAGTACTTAACATTCCATGCAAAATAATCCCGAGGGTGAAGTTGAATGGTTCACTAACGCAGGTTTGACTGTATCGTTGTTGTTTCAAATTTCCGTCGATTTTGATTAGCATCATGCAACGATGCTCAGTAGAAATTCGGAAAAAGTCCAAACTACGGTATCGCAGCTCTGCATGAACAGTTTCATGCACGAACTCACACTCGAAGAGCTATCCGCACTGACTCACGCCCTGCTGTAGTGGATACAGAAAAAACTTCTTAATACAGCGGAAGCACTTCCCGTAGATTTGCACCGAGTTTCACCGCACGCATCTGAGTAGATCAACGAGGGTGCTGTGATGACTACCTTCAACTTGTGGCAAAATTTGGGAGTGCTCTACAGAAGGTACTTCGCACAGCCGGGTTGTCCCCCCGATGCCCGATGCCTTTAATCTCTACAGGACTGTAGAGTCAAGTACTTATACCATAAAGAAACTGCTCGGGTGTGTTCAAGCAGTAGTTCCTAGAATTACGGAATTCTAGTGGTATGGGACCTGTTTGACAGTAGGATGCTTGGGAGTATATGGCGCCTTCAGGACGCACCAGCTCGCCATGTATCAGCCTTCAGACCTAAGGGCCTGCCGGCAGTTCGTACTGATAATTACCTAACTGATAAAGACCAGCTGAAGTAAAAGACAGCCATGAATTAAGACGCATGACTGACAGCTGCTAATATGAGTAAAGACTCAATTTGCCGTAGCTGTAGAATATAGATGATTGAGGAAATACTATCTATGTACGTGGTGGCCATGACGAATGATACGCGCATGCCCACTGGTAGTATAGATGCCCGACTACAGTATCTCAAATCATCTATGTCTAGAATTACAAGAGGGTTAACTTAACAATATCTTCTGTCAGCTCCTGCTGCTAACTACATAGAACAAGCGACACATGCAACAAATTCCCTACTAATTCCACAACGGCTCTCATCCTATGATGGTAATTAATAGGGCTCACCTCATGATACTCGTGCAAGCTGACCATGACCAATGTTTCTTCGGGAGCTGTAGCTAAACCTTTTGGGAAGGAGGTACCTCAATCGAAGAGAGATACAAGTGTTTCGAAGGGAATCTGGCTCTTCGAGTGTAAAGGCTGTCAATCCATGACTTTATGACTATTACCTTCATACATGCTCCTATGCTAACCGACTTAACCGCTATCCTCTAAGCGAATTTACACCAGAGGTGGGGTAAGTGTCAGAAGATGAATACTCCAATTTAACATTGCTCTTTTGGCTTTCTGTGTTCATGACGCCCAGGAGGCCTCCCAAATAAGCTAAAAACACACTCAGTTTTCTAAGATGAAGGTTTGGTGCCAGCAAAAGGATACTCTGATTACATTGATGTGAAGAGAGCTTTATTAGCACATACGGGGGAAGATCCGTAGTCGTCATATTGACTGAATGTCTGCATGTGAAAATAGGATGAAGATGTAGTAAGGAACACACGTCCGATCACACTGTATTATCTAATGCGACTACGGCAATCGAGCTCTGCACGTTTTGCTGCTCATTTTGCATGAATACCAACATTGAATATTTTATCTGTTCTCGGTGCTCTCAAAACCTTCAGTCCCAATTTTATATGTGCCGTGACAAAACTGATACCGAATGAGTCATATGAAATGGTCAGAACCTAAGCAGCTCAAACTAGAACAGTGTGAATTGCACAGCTGATAAACATCATACACAATAAAACTGATGTAACTTGGAAGAGAGGGAATGATAAGATTGAAGTGCAGCTCGAGAGGGAGAGTTGTTATTG
>JAUKWC010094932.1:0-27021 GCA_032356245.1 Endocladia muricata
CTAATATCAATATTTGGAGACAATCAAAATATTGAAGGAGTTGTAAAAAATGACTTAGGCCAGACTAATATTATTACCAGAACAGGCCTATTTACGCTTCCAGATTTTTCAACCATTTATAATAAACTTTTAAGTGAGGATAAAGATGAAAAGTTCTTAGTCACAGAAATAATTACCTACTTATCAGAAATAGAAATCAAGGATGAACAATATTCAGAGTTAAAACAAAAACTAGAAGCGTGGACATCGAGCGAAATCAAAAAGAGTGAGCTATTAATCTTAGTGGATCATAGAACTGCCAGAAAAAAACTTGCCCAACATATTCAAGTCAAAACAGGAATAGTTATTAAAACCTACATGAGAGATAAATCCAAATATGAACTAATGGATAGCAACTTGGATATCCATTCCTACCGCAAGGATAGTAAACTCTATTTTTATGTGGGAACTAAAGGAGAGGGTATGCGCAGTAAAATCGGACGAGCTTCTGTGATAAGAGAAATATCAGGTTTCGATAATGCTCCTATTTTCTTTGACCAAATGCTTCCATTAATGAATGTAGATTTTGTGATGTATGGAGATTTAACGGTGAGTCCTTTTCCGTTTAAGTATTTGAGGGAATGGGTAGATGCTAAGAAATGATGAATTAAGAAATAAAATAAAAAGAGTTAGACTAAATAAGAACTGGCGGTACTCTACGAAAATCTAGAATAGAAATATACTACTATCAAGGATCAAATTAGTAGGTATAAAATTCTTAAAGCATATCAGTCATGAATAATTTCTCTCCAATTCCAGTATTCAATAAATTCTTACAAAAGAACCCTCCATCAAATTTGTTGACACCATGTTGACACCATAAAAAAAGCCAATCAGAACGATTGGCTTTTCTAGCTGTAATTAATTGATTATCAGCGTTTTAAATATGTCGGGATGACAGGATTTGAACCTGCGACCCCACGCCCCCCAGGCGTGTGCGCTACCGGGCTGCGCTACATCCCGAATTCAGAAGTGCAAATTTATAATTTTTTCTCGCAAAACAAAGGCTTTTTCTCATTTCTCCCATTTTTTTAGTCAGAATTGTCTGCCTATTTTGACATTCTCTTTTCTCCTCCAATTTTCGGGTCAACCTCCGTGCCTTTACATATTAAATATTGTATGTATATGGCATAATGATTGTCCTTACTACTATAATCTCTTTTCCTTCCTGAAAAACCATTCCGTTCTATCGTAATAACTGGTATATGCTTCTGAATACCCAGAAATCTTTTAGGACTTTCTACGAAAATAAACGGAAAATCATGCAATTTGATTTTAATTTTCAACACACTCTTATTATTTATAGATGAACATTTCTTTGAGCAAAAACATAAATCATAAATCATTTTTCTACTTGAAGGGATGGATCTTTCTCGCCTTTTTTATTTCGTTCGCCAGTCTTGGTTTCTCTTCTCTTGCTCCTATAAATAACAATAAGTTTTTACTTGCCGCCAATCTTCCCGGCGACGAAATTTGCAATAACGGGATCGACGATGACGGCGATGGCTACATTGATGCTGATGATCCGGATTGTATCGCAGCGGGTAACTGCGGTTGTCCTCCGGGTGGTATCATTTATAACACAATTATTTCCGGACATAACGTGCCCGCCGGGGAAAGTCATTGCCTTACCGAGGATGTTCTCCTGAATGCTTCCAACAATAATTTAACAATTAATGGAAACTTATACATCGTTGATACTGCTCAGCTTATTATTAATGGTCCCTTATTCTCCATAGGTCAGGGTACGGTTATTGTTTGTGATGATGCCAGCTTCCTGAATCGGCATAGTGCTCTGTCTCATAAAAATATTTACAATTTTGGGTGGCTGCAGATTTTCTCTAACGATACAGATGTAGATGCCCTGGTTATGGGTGAAAATTCTCTCTCCTATCTTTCAAGCGACTTAAATTTAAACCTCGGTAGACTTGCTTACGCAGGAGATGCTAACAATAACGCATTTTTATATCTGACTCCCGGACGGGAAATAAATCAAAATTCCGGTAATGTTTGTATAACGGGCAGCACAATGCAAATGGTAACTGAAATTAATAGTGGAGATGTTTCTTCTTCTTGTATTTCTAATTGCAACGGCTGCCCGGAAATGGCTGGTATTACACAAAATTTTAACGACGGATCGGTCGAATCCGCGTACCAAATTATTCAGCAGGCGGCAATTCCAACTCTCGAAATTTGTAACAATAGTCTGGATGATAACGGCGATGGCCGCACCGATGAGGTCTACCCCGGTGGCGTGGAACAGGCCATGCAACTCTGGCTCAAAGCCGACGTGGGAACCAACACAACTACTTCCGCTGCCAACGTGACCAGCTGGGCCGACCAGTCCAGTAACGGATATTCCGCCAACGCAGATAATAATGCCACAGATTTTCCTATCTTCGAACCCGCCGATCTGAATTATAACCCAGGTATTTTATTTGATGGAACTTATACGGATGATTTTTCGGATGGACTACACCTCGGAGACGATTATATTTTTTCTACCAATGAAGGTATGCACATCTTTGCGGTCGTCAATCCGGTAGATGGCGGTGGTCAATATGATAATGTATTCGATTTTGGAGATACCCAGCAAAATGGTGTTGGTTTTACCTGGTCGCCTATAGCTACCCGATATAATGCACCCGTCCTGCACGGTGGCAATAGTCTTTTTTTCGGTCATAACTCAGGCGTAGTACCCTCACTGATTGAATTTAATATTGATTTTAATGACTCCATGTCGATGCGTAGAAATGGTGTCTTCTTAACTTCTGATCTTATCAGTCTATCTCAAATTACCGCCAACGAAATCGCAGAAAGTGATCACTACGGGTCTGCTGCCAACGGGGACCACCAAATGGGTCCAGTTTCGATTGGTCGGAAATCGGGTAGCCAATTTGTAGATCAGGGACGAATTTTTAATGGCGGAATTAACGAGGTACTAGTTTATAACGATACACTTTCAGATTTTGAAATAAAAAAGATTAATTCTTATCTGGCTATGAAATATGGTCTGAACCTGAACCACGGTCTGGTCAGCTCAAATGGTACTTTACTCAATGATATAACGAATGGATACACTAATAATTTGTTTACAATCGGTCGCGACGATTGTGCGGGCCTGAACCAAAAACAAGCCGGTTCCGCAAACCTGCCCAACTTTTTGAAAATAACGCTGGGAAATGCCGAATTCAATTCCAACGCAGATAATACCAATACCTTTGTCAGTGATCAGACTTTCTGGGTTATTGGAGATAACGGCGCACCCGTCGCTCCTACTTTTAATAACAATAACGTCGTTTCTACGGATGGAAACTTTACCCGGATTGACCGCGTATGGTACGGACAGGAAACGGGAGAGGTTGATCAATTTTTAATGACAATCAATGCGGACGATCCACAATTTAATTTGCCACCGCCGCCTCCCGAATCAGATGGAATTTATTATTTGCTGGTAGACAGCGACGGAGATGGTAATTTTAACTCAGGGAATCCGATCGCCTATCCACTTACGAATGCTTATGGAACCACCTGGGGTGGCGTTTTTACGGATGTTAGTAACACTCACTTTACCTTTGCCGTACAGCTCCCGCCACCAGACGAAATTTGTAATAACCTTGTTGATGACAACATGGATGGCCGGATTGACGAGCCGTTCCCAGGGGGGGTACAGGATAATATGCAACTGTGGCTGAAAGCAGATCAGGGAACCAATACCACCACTCAAAATGCTGCCATCAATGCCTGGCAGGATCAATCCGTCAACGGCTACTCGGCCGTAGCGGACGCGAATGCTAATGCCTTTCCAAACTATTCTCAATCTGCGGTTAACTTTAATCCGGGTATTAATTTTAGTGGTGATTACACCGACGACTTTTCGGACGGTCTCCACCTCAGCGACGATTTTATATTTTCCGATAATGCCGGAATGCAAATCTTTGTGGTGGTACGACCGGATGCGGACGGAGAAGCAAATAACTACGTTTTTGATTTTGGAAATTACTCGGGTAATGGCTACGGTATCAATTATTCGGATACCGATTACGGTTTTTATTCTCCAAATATCGCAAGAAATAATACCCATTCCCGGGGAGCGGTTGCAACACTCTTGGATATGAGTTATGTATTCGATACCCAGCAAACCTTGCAGACCAATGGGACGACATTGGATAGTTCTTCTATTACAGCCAATGAACTGTCGGCGGCAAACATTAATGAAATACAGGCATACATCTCCGGAGGTAGAAACGGACCGGTTTCTATCGGTCGAAAATCGTCGGGCATTAATTTAAATATTGATGGCGGACAAATTTTCAACGGAGATATTGCCGAAATTATTATCTATAACGACCTTCTGACCCTCACAAATAAGAATAGAATTAATTCCTACCTGGCCGTCAAATACGGTCTGACCATTAGTCATAGTTATTATAGTTCGTCCGGTGCCAACCTGAAAAATATAAACAATGGCTACCAAAATAATATCATTGGTATCGGTCGGGATGATTGTACGGGACTCTACCAAAAACAATCCAAATCGGTAGAAGATGGCGGAATTGTGACCATTTCCAGAGGTCCTGTTGCTAACAGTAATCAGAACAATTCAAGGACCATTGATATTGACGAAAGTTTTTTTCTGATTGGAAATGATGGTGCCACCGTAGATACCTGGACTCCGGTTATTGGACTTGCACAAGATTACCAAAAAATTAACCGGAGTTGGAAATTTGACAGAACTAATTTCGATCAGCAAATTAATATTACTATCGATGTAAATGATCCGGATTTAAACGTAGCAGACGTTCCACCGGGCGTTGATTACAGTATAATTCTGGACAATGATGGAGACTATTCCAGTGGTGGCAACTTGATCGTACCGCTTACTAATCTGGGTGGTGGTTTATGGGAACTCAACGATTACACGCCCAGTAGCTTTCAGTACTTCACAATTGCCTACGAGGACAATTGTTCTGCGCAGGCCCCGGTTTTATCGAAGTAGAAATCTACTTAACATAAATTACAAAGAGAGGATTTGTTCAATCTCCTTTTTCTTCGCCATCCTGGTCATTGAAAGTCCATTTTCTGTCTGATCGGCCAGTTCAAGTAGTTGAATTGCTTTTTTTAAAATAAGTTCACCTCGTTCGGCATCCTTTTCAATTTTGTAAATACCTACCTCATAAAAATAGGTCGATAAGGTTTCAAAGCTTTCGATAGAATAGGGTTTGTCCTGAAAAAATAGTTCAAATTCATTTGACTCCATTTCGCAAAGCTCCTTAAAATCTAATTTCAATTCTTCCCGCATCGCATCTTCCGTCACCGCCATCGCCTCTTCTATCTTCCCATCATTCTTCAACCCCAAAAACTTAGAAATCATTTTCCCTATGGCTTGTCCCATCTGTTCTATCTGGGCTTGGAGGAGATCACGTATGGGCATAGTGGAATGTTGAAATATTGAATCTACTTTACAAAGAGAGCGGTTTTCGACGAAGCAGTATAAAATTTTGTTCGTTAATCTAACTTTGAAAAGTTTCTAAAAATAATGCTGATGAGGCCAATGATGAACGTGAGCAAGCAAATCAGATTAGTTACCGCTTTTTCGCCCAATTCTGTCTGTTTAGCGAGGATGCAGGGAAACCAATAGCCAACTACTAAAAGCCAATAGCAATGTTTAGCTTAGAACATACTCAGTAAATCACCGATTCTTTCTTTGAGGTCTTTACGGTCTACGATGAAGTCGAGGAATCCGTGTTCCAGTAAAAATTCGGAAGTTTGAAAGCCTTCGGGGAGTTCTTGTTTAATGGTTTCTTTGATGACCCGGGGGCCAGCGAATCCGATGAGTGCTTCGGGTTCCGAGAAATTAAAATCACCGAGCATCGCAAAGGATGCGGTAACGCCTCCCGTGGTGGGATCGGTCATAAAAGAGAAATAGGGGACGCCCTCTTTGGCCAACTGGGAAAGCTTAGCGGAAGTTTTGGCCATCTGCATCAGTGAAAACGCGGACTCCATCATTCTGGCGCCGCCCGATTTGGAGATGATCATCAGCGGAATTTTATTTTCCCGGCAGAAGTCAATGGATTTAGCGATTTTTTCCCCCATCACAGAACCCATAGAACCGCCGATAAAAGAAAAATCCATTGCCGCAATTACCAAAGGCTTGCGGTTTACTTTTCCGTGACCAACTGTCATGGCATCGGTCAGATCCGTTTTCTTTTTAGCTGCCTTCAGGCGATCCGGATAGGATTTAAGATCTGTAAATCCGAGAATATCTTTTGAAATTAAATCATCAAAAAGTGTTTCGTATTTACCATCAAAAATAACTTCAAAATACTGACTGGAAGTCAGACGAATATGATAGTTACATTTGGGACATTTATAAAAATTTTCCATCACGTCCTTTTGGGTGCTGGTTTCTTTGCATTTGCCACACTTATACCACAGGCCGTCTGGTGCCTCCTTTTTATCTTTGGTAGAAGTAATAATTCCGTCTTTTAGTCGCTTGAACCAACCCATAGTTTGTTAATTTGGTAAATCAGAATAATGTCTATCGGTAAAAATAAGAATGATTTTCACATTGAGAAAAGAAATACCAATTTAATACGTAAATTCTTTCACGGTATTTACAAAAGTTTTCACATTGTCTAATGGTGTGTCGGGGTAGACTCCGTGACCGAGGTTCACAATGTGGTGCCCGTTGAATTTTCTGATCATCTCCCTGGCAGCGTTAGACACTTCTTCTCCCGACGCGTAGAGAAAACAGGGGTCCATATTTCCTTGTACGACCCGCTTCTTCCCCAGTTTCTGCCGCGCAATTTCGGGGGGTGTATTCCAGTCCAGTCCAACGACGGCGCAATCCAGCTGATTGATCTTTTCCAGGGCAAACCAGGCTCCTCTGGCAAAGACGATGACCGGAACTTCGGTAATGGCATCACAAATTTTCTTCAGATAAGGCATCGCAAACGTCTCATACTGAGCGGGAGACAGTATTCCGGCCCAACTGTCAAATACCTGTACGATACTCACACCTGCGGCAATCTTGCGTTTCAGATAGCTGATGGTCGTATTGGTAATCTTGGACATGAGCTCGTGGGCGGCCACCGGGTCTTGGTACAATAGTTTTTTAGCTTTGGAAAAAGTTTTGCTGCCGGAGCCTTCCACCATGTAAGAAAAAATGGTCCAGGGAGCACCCGCAAAACCAATCAGCGGGATTTTACCCTGTAATTCCTGTACGGTTAGAGATACCGCCTTATATACGTACCCTAAATCATCCGCCGCATTTTCTCCTTCGATCAGGTTTTTTATATCGCCGGCAGATTTTATAGTATTGGGAAAGGAAGGGCCCTTTTTTTCAATCATTTCGTAAGGCAATCCCATCGCTTCGGGAATTACCAGAATATCAGAAAAGATAATAGCGGCATCCACGCCCAGTTCGTCTACGGGCTGCAAGGTTACCTCGGCGGCCAGATGTGGTGTTTCCACCAGCTCTTTAAACCCAGATAGGCTGCCCCGGAGACTCCGGTACTGGGGAAGAATTCTTCCAGCTTGCCGCATGAGCCAAACGGGAGGTCGTTCGGTTTTCTCTCCTCTGGCCACTCTTAATAATAGATCATTGTGAATTTTCATGGCGCAATATTACGTAATTTAAAGAGATCGGTAATACATAGGAAGGTAAATATTTAGCGGGAATGGTATTAATAAGATAACAGATTCCGGAGATCGTTGGAGGAGAAAGCATCATAACCAGCGAATGTCTAAAAAATAAAGCCGGATCGTAAGGTACGATCCGGCTTCATAAATTAGCCTGTCAAATATGAAAAGGAATTTTACTCGCCTTTTCTGATAATGTTGATTTTACCTTCGTCTCCGTAAAGCTCACGGGAAATTTTGTTGTAAGCCATGGCTGCCTCTTCGGCGGTGGCAAACATTCCGATGTGCATGGACTTTCGGTCTTTAGAAATAACTGCGCGGTAGCGGTGGTTTTCTTCGTATACCCCAGTGTAGCCCGCGGAGCTACTACTTTTACGTTTTCGGCTGGCGGTGCTACGGGAGCGCCACTCAACGTTTTCAATCCGGCAATCTAATTTGTTACCGTTAACAGTACCTACCAAATTTTTAACTTTAGAACGGTCCGCTTTTTTAAACTTTTCCGCCACTAATTTATGCAAATAGTAAGTTTCGATTTTAAAGCTACCATCTTTAGTAGGCTTCGTTTTTTGAAAAACAGCACATCCGCTGGAATGCCGTCTAAGTCGGTTAATAATATCCAACTTTTTCATTTTTGAATCAGTGGTCAGGTACTTATGGACTTTCTCGTCGATAATTACCTTTTCGTCTGAGTTTTTTAATTTTACTTCGTACATTGTATTATCTCTCTTTTAGGTGTTAAAAAATAAATATAAATGCCTTTTTCGTATATATTATAACTAGCGTTCATACAAAAAAAAGGCGGACAAACTAATTTTTAAATGTAAATATTCTGTCAAAGATAACTTTTTTTTTTCAAAAAAAGAGAATTCATTTTTTTTTGTTAAGTACTTAAAAATTATAACATGGATTTGGAGGATTTATTTATGCGCCGGTGTTTTGATCTGGCAAGACTTGGGAAAGGAAAAGTTAATCCAAATCCGATGGTTGGGAGTGTCCTGTTACACGGAAAAAAGGTTATTGGCGAAGGGCATCACCAACAGTTTGGACATAGCCACGCGGAGGTTAATTGTTTTAATTCCGTATTATCTGAAAACAGGGGTAAAATATCCGATAGTACCTTATTTGTAAGCCTGGAACCTTGCTGTTTTCACGGAAAAACGCCGGCTTGTTCGGACTTGATTATTCGACAAAAGGTCAAGGATTTAAGAATTTCTACCATTGATAAAACACCTCAAGTAGATGGTAAGGGCTTGGATCAGTTGAGGGCCGCAGGGGTTAAGATAAAAACAAAAGTTCTGGAAAAAACAGGAGATTGGTTTGTCCGGTACCGGACAATATTTGTCACCCAAAAAAGACCTTATATTATCTTAAAATTTGCTGTTTCCAAAGATGGCTTTCTGGGACAACGGGGAAAAAGTGTCTGGCTGACAAATCCTATATCCAAACGATTGGTCCACAAATGGCGGAGTGAGATCGGTGCCATCATGGTAGGAACCAACACGGCACTGGCAGATAATCCAAAACTCGATAATCGTCATTATTACGGGTCTTCCCCGCTGCGGATTGTACCCGACCGGCATCATAAAATACCTGAAAATTCCCACTTGAAAGACGGATCCGTTCCTACGTGGATTTTAGGAAATTCAGAAAAAGCGGCCGACGCAGATCAACTCAGTTTTCTTGATTTACCCGAAGGAGAAGGATTTTTGCCAGGTCTCTTTGATCGTCTGGTCGGAGCGAATATCGATACTTTGCTGGTAGAAGGTGGAACTGGTTTGTTACAGTCTTTTATCGATCAGGGACATTGGGATGAGGTACGGATTTTTGAGACGGCGGCGACACTGGGAGATGGCATTAAAGCGCCGGAAATTGGGGGTGTAAATGAAACAGTAGAATGGGTGGGGAGTGATCGGCTGGTGACGCGGTTTAAAGAACATTCACAAACAACTTCAATATAAATACTTATGAATAAACTCCTTATCATAATTCTTTTTGGCCTCCTTGTACTATCCTGTAAACAGAAGGTTGGAAAAACAGCAACACCGGACCACTCGATTAAAGAAATTGATTCACTAACAAATCAGCTTCAAGCAATTCAAGACAAAAACATTCTTCCTGGATTTGCATTGTCAATTTTTACAAAGGATAAAATTTTGTACCAAAAAGGTTTTGGTTATTCTGATATTAAAACCAGACAACCTTATTCTATTGATAACGTTCAGATAATTGCATCCATAACAAAGACCTTAATTGGTGTATCCCTTATGAAAGCTGTTGAAGATGGCAAATTAAGTTTAGATGAAGCAATAAACGATATTTTGCCGTACCAGGTTTCTAATCCTGAATTTCCAGATAAACCGATTACTATCAGACATTTAGCAACGCATACCTCCTCTATATCCAGCACGAGTAATTCAGACGATGGTTATCGATTTGAAACACCCTTACTAAAAGAGGATTTCCCGGAAGTTCATCACAAATATTTCAAGTATCTAAATAAAACAGATGATTTGTCTATGGCAAATTATTTAGAATATAAATTATCTGAACAAGGAAAATGGTACGAGCAAAGTATTTTTATTTCAAGTGAACCAGGTACCGCTTATGAATATAGTAATCTGGGAGCCACTTTACTGGCACACTGCATTGAAATAAGAACAGGGGAATCTTTCGACGAATATTCCAACGAACTAATATTGAAACCCTTAAAAATGAGTTCATCAACTTGGAGTTTGGAGGAAGTCAACCAGGAAAACGAAATCACCTATTACAACGAAATTATGAATGAGGTTCCTCGCTATAGGATTGTTTCATATCCGGATGGAGGCTTGTATAGTTCTGTATCTGACCTGACTAAGTATTTTCAGGAAATGATGAAAGGGCATATAGGTGAGGGTAATTTACTGGATAATAATTCTTTTCAGATGATGATGACCAAACAGTACGATGAGCAGGCAATTGATGGATTGGTTGATGGACTATGCTGGGATTTATCTATGGGTACGGACTTAGTTGGACATGCTGGTAATGATTATGGCACAGCTACCGTGGCTTATTTTTCACCAGATTTAGGAATTGGAAGGATATTATTTACAAATATTTCCATTGAAAAAGACGAGCAATCAGATGTCTTTTATGGGATATACAATACACTATTCAAGTATGATTTCAAAAAAGCCAGCAGGTAACCGTCGATTAAAAATTATATCATTTTCGGTACTCCTTAAATATCTATACCAATGATAAAACCAGTTCGACGGTGCTGCCACTGGTCGTAAGAAAAGACGAGGTCCAGGCGGAGAAACCGGAATGCTTTAAACCCAATATTGTCAAGACCGACACTGAACTCGAAATACTCCTTTTGGGTGTCGGTATACAAAAAGGAAGCCCCGGCAACGGTTTTCCAACCCAATTTGCGGAAGAGCGGAATTTTATCGAGCAGATACCCGTCGAAATTATGGCGGAAGTGCAGCTGTGCCCAGGCGCGGTTCGTACTGCGTTCGTAATAGGGAAGTAAAAGAAATGTTTGCAGGTATTTTTTGGGATTGGCGATCAAAAATTGATTACCCGTGAAATGTTGCCAGTCGATAAAACGCAGATTATTTTTTCGGAGAAAAGTCCCGGCCTCGAAATTAAAAGCAGTCCGGCCAACCAATCCAAATGTTATTTCGTCCCAGTAGTTAATCCAGATTTGATCAAAGTCTACGTCGCTGCCGAACGCTTTTATTCCGCGACGGTAATGGAGCCAGACATCGGGTTGATCAGACCCAACAATAAATTTTCTTTGTGGATAAGTCAAATACTTCTGATTGATTCTAATTCGGAAACTGGCGTTAAAAATCATAGCCTGGTGTCGGGCCGGAGTAGGTACTTCTTCCCGGCTCAGAATAATATTATTGGGTTCGTATCTATCATCCTGATTAAAATAGCTGGACTCAGAGGTATTTTTGAGATAACTGCGATCTTCGTATTCGATACTCCCATAAAATAGCAAACCATTGATTAATTCGTGGCGGAGTTTAAGCTTGGCAAATTCGCGTTGGTAGAGATGCAGATAATTTTTGTGTTGAAAAACAGACGTGAGAGAATTAGATTCCCGCTTGACGGGATTTCCACCGTTAAATTGTCGGGTGACACTTCCCCCGGTGAGCGTCAGGCGGGTAAATTTAGTCTGATTGAAACTATATCTAATTGCTGCCTCGCCCCGGAGTCTTCGATCGCTAAAACCATATTGCAAGCCACCCGACAGATTCAGCCGCCGGGTATCGTATTTATCGTACGTTTTCTGGTATTCCAGGTTCAGGTTGGCGTAGTATCCCTGAACCGGATTAAAAAGAATAGTGGTGAGCGGAGATTGAAAATTAAACCGTTTTTTCTCGTAGCTATTTTGCCAGGTGTATCCTAACAATAAATCCCAGACTTTGAAGCGGTTATTTTTCCGATCCAGCGAATCGAGAAAAGGCTTTGATTCCCAAATTTCCTGCAGACTATCCTTTTTTACGTAGTCTAATCCTTCCTCCACCGTGAGTGGGATGGGACGAATAGAATCCCAATAGACGGCCTCTTTTTCGTTGGCGCCCTCCTCTACTTTAAAAATTTCCTGAGAGAAATAATCATCCGGAAAGGTTTTGTTAATTTCATAATTGGAAAAAACACCCGTAAAGTTTCCTTGCGCTTCGAAGCCTAAAAATCCAAATTTAAAATCCAGGGTTTGAGAAAGTAACATCCACTGGTCGGGTGAAGCGACCGGCACGTGCACCTGGGTGATGACCAGCGTGTCCAGTGCGGGTTGCTTGATGGCGGCCCCGGTGACATAAAGTTCAGTACTCTGAATATTCCAGAGGTCTTCGACGATATAAATAAATCCGGAAACAACGGGGTCGGATTCGCGCTTTTTGAGCACCTGAATTTTATTGATTTCGTAGCCATTTTCATCAAAGAAAGTACCCACCAGTTTATACCGATAATATTGCATGGCGGTATTGGCGATGGGGGAAAGTATTTCGCGTTCGATATTTATGTGATTCCCATAAAAGTCAAAATCCATCAGCGATGCCCGGTTGAAACCAAAGCCATTATCATTACCACTGACTTTGGAAGAGATCATCTCTTCTTTTATTTTATCAGGTTGCGCACGCGACAGTCGGGCCTGGGATTCGGAGAGATAAATGATGCCCTGTCCGGTAGAATCCAGGGATCCGCCCAGGTCCCCCACTTCCTGTCCAAGGACTTTTTCGGGGGCTTTGAGGAGCCGTTGATTACCTTTGATGTATACGTCGCATTCGTAGGACTGGACGAGTTCTTTGTAATATTTTCGCTTGGCGATGGCTTTACGAATGATGGGATAAGCGGGGTCTTCGGCGTTGGCTCGGATGACCACTTCGGTGAGTTGTACGGATTCTTTTCCGAGTTGAACGTCGATGATCTGTGGCTTCCCGGTCATTTCTACGGTAAAGACTTTTTGCTGGTATCCGACGTACTGGCAAACAATTTTATGGGTTCCGGGAGTGAGGTTAAAATTGTATTTTCCGTCGATATTAGAGGTGGTTCCTTTGGTAGTTCCCTGAATGTAAATACTGGCAAAAGAAAGCGGCTCACCGGAGGTGCTGGTGATCCGACCGGAGAGTTGGGCGTGCAGACTAGCGGAGGTGAGTAGTCCGGTAAGGGTTAGAAATAGAAGGATTAAATTTTTTTTGGTATTCATTTTTTTGATTGGCGGACGGTGTTTGGTTTTTGAGTTTACGCTTTTATCGCGGCGGTCGCGCGGAGGCGCAGAGACCTTCCAACGTGTATATCTTTGGCTTTGAAATTTTTATAATTCATGCGAATCAAGGACTAAATTGGTTTTAATTCTAAATATTAAAGGTGTAGCGTTTGAATGTTTTGCTTCTTGCCCCTTGCTACTGGCTTTTTGCTCCCTTTAATCGCGGTCGAGTGAAGCAAGGAGCAAGTAGCAAGAGGCCAACAGCATTCATTTCTAACAAAAAAAAGGATTCGAGGTGAATTTTAGCCCTTGATTCGCGTTATTATTACTCCTTTAATAAGTAAAGCTAGCGGTTGCTTCGTCGGGTTGAAACAACAGATAATCCCTTTTTTTATTAGGGCCTTGTAAGGTGATTATATTTTGTTGGTCGTCGTATAATTCCATTAGCACATTATTAGTCAGGGTCAGATTTTTGGTGGGAATATCCGATAATGGAAATTCAAAATAACACCAAACGGCCAGTAAATCCTGACTATTTTCCTTACCGACAAATGAGAGCGTAAGTGGTTCTTTGTTGGCGGTAATCAGAAAATGATTACTAAGATAGACGGCCAGTAAGGAGTCTCCTTCGAGTACTTCTTTTTCGGTGCCCAGGTGCATCTTTTCGGTAAAGCCGGTTTCCTCCTGAATTACTTTTTCCAAATCATCCAGAAAAATATGGATACTGACTTGTACCGATTGCTCCGCCGCATTGACTTCTACCTGCGCTTTGGTCAGATGAATATCGTGGGCCAACCAGAGACTAAGAAGTTGTAAGAATAGAAACATACAGACTACTTTTTTAATTTTTTAAAGAGATAAGTTGTTCAGTTTAAAACGTTGGTAACTTTGGTTTCGTTGTGGAGAATAGTAGAATTTTTCCGGAAAGTATCAACCCTATTATTGGGACCGTTTAATTAAGTGTGTCTCCGGCCGCCCACATCTCAAAATCCTAAAGGAGGTCCCGGCTCAGACACATTTAAGGAAGCATCCTTTATTATTTCAGTAAACCCACTATTATCCAAAAACAAAAGCCAATTACCACTATATTGACGACGGTTAGCCAGTTTTGTTTTTTAAAACCCAATAGATTTAATACCAAAAAATTTACCAATAAGACCGCCCCGACAATCACCAACTGCCCCATTTCAAGACCCAGATTAAATGCCAGTAATTGCCAGACTAACTGCTGTTCTTCACCGGGCATCAAAGCCGATTTTAAATAACTCGAAAATCCCATTCCATGAATCAACCCAAAAAACAATGCGGTAATATATTTTACGTTTAAATTACTGGGATTTTTTGTTCCATTATCCGAAATCTTTCTAAAACTAAATATGTTATAGAGAGCCGTCAGTAAGATAGTGATGGGTATCAGCCATTCAATGACCGTTGCCGGAAATTGAATAATATCCAATACCGCCAACGCTAATGTAATGGAATGACCAATCGTAAAAGCCGTAACAAGTGTCAGTAATTTTTTCCATTCCGCTACCTGATAGACAACCGTTAACGCAACGATAAAAAGCAGATGGTCATACGCCGCTAAATCCAGTAGATGCTCAAAGCCGAGTTGTAGGTAAAGGTTAAACATGATGGTGTTGAATCGTTGAGTTGTTGAAGCGCTTCGCTTGTTGAGTTGATTATAGCGCGTAAAATGTTTTTACTTATGAGTTTACCTTTAAAGAGTATCTGCGTGTTTTAGCTTCCGATTAATTGGTTTGTACTTGACTATAAATGTGAATATCAACGATAAGTTTCCTAATTAAAAAAAAACATCGAACTATTTACAAATAAAATAGGGACCGTTTAATTATGTGTGTCTCCGGCCGCCCACACCTCGAACTCCTAAAGGACTACGGCTCAGACACACTTAAGGAAACATCCTCATAAAATATACATTTTTGTTTTTAAATATTATTCAACGATTCAACACCTCAACATCCCGCCCTTCCCCAAACGCCTTCAAGACCCGCAAATGCGAGCCCACCGCCGCCCGAAAAGTAGGTTGATCAAAATAAGGGAGGTTAAATTCCGTCGCCGTTTGCCGGACGATTTTAGAAATATTTTTATAGTGTACGTGGCAAATATGCGGAAATAAATGGTGTTCAATCTGATAGTTTAAACCACCGACAAACCAGGATAAAATCTTATTGTTACGCGCAAAATTAGCCGTGGTCATTAATTGGTGAATTGCCCAGGTGTTTTCCATTGTACCGCTCATGACGGGCTTATGATGCGTGGGACCTTCCACGACGTGCGCAAGTTGAAAAACAATGGTTAAAATAAAACCGGAAACCATTTGCATCAGTAAAAATCCGAGTAAAACCTGCCACCAGGCGACGGGTAAAATGAGCATTGGTAACAATAGAATATAAAAAAAGTAAATGGACTTACTAATCAGCATGGTGACTAATTCTTTTTGCGGATGGTGACCACTTTTCTCGGTTAAACCACTGCGGTTGTAATGCGCCATTTGCGCAAAATCTTTTTTAGTCAACCAACTCACCGTAGCCAGCGTATATAGAAAAGGCGCGTACCAGTGCTGGTATTTGTGGTAGGAATTTAATTTGCCGTGGGGCGATAATCGGATGAAAGGTTTGTCGTGAATGTCTTCGTCCAGTTCGTAAATATTGGTATACGTATGATGTAAAACGTTGTGTTGAACGTGCCAGGTAAAAGAGCTGCCACCGATGACGTTGAAAGAGAAGCTAAGTATTTTATTCCATAATTTATTTTCAGAATAAGCACCGTGCGCCGCATCGTGCGCCACCGAAAATCCAATACCCGCCTGTCCCAAACCCATCAACAGACATAGTCCCGCCATCACCCAGGTCGAAAATCCACCGAGCATAATCAGTAGGTACGGACCAAAATAAAGGGTAAACATACAAATGGTTTTGATGACCATCCGGTGATCTCCATTTTTGGATAAATCATTTTCCTGAAAATACTGATTGACATTTTTTCGCAGCGTCTTAAAAAACTGGGAAGTATCGGGTCGGGCAAATTTTACACCTTGCATAGTATGGTCTGTTTTGTAAAACAAATAAAAAGGTTACAATAAAAGTGCGACTTCTATGCTGGTAAAGATAAGAATTTCGTGCTGAAATACGGCAGGAAAACTGGAAAATGACGCTAATACCACGGAGATAATAAATGGAAGTGATGGAGACTGGTTAACGCCGAACAGTGCAGATGAATCAAAGATAAAACAACAATAATTAAAACCGCCGATCCGGAGTATATTCCCAGATCGGCAGTTTTAATTCTAATTTTCTAACTTATTATTCGCGATAGAAAGCAGCTAAAAGCCACCGAACAAATACCAACAGCACTTCCTTAATCTACCCGTAAATCTTCCACGTCCACGTCGGGATACTCATCGGCATTGAACCTGAAAGTGGTATCCGAAAATTTTTTGTTAGGAATTAACTTATCTACTTTCAGCGTATAGCGTGAACCGTCCCGGCTAAACGCTTTAATACTTTTTAGATCGTTCTTCTTGATATCCAGCGCAATCCGAAATTTAAAGTATTCGCTTTCGCTGTCCACGGGTTTTAACTCAATCCAGCGGACTGCCTGCCCATTTTCTTTGGCTACCGTTGCCGGTGCGGCCACAAATTTTCCATCTTCGTAAAACTTTAAAAAATTCTGCGGCGAAAACATTTCTTCGGATGCTTCGTCCGGATCCACATTGTTGATTTGTACCAGTTTGCTCGAAATCTGATGGAACCATAATAATTTTCCGTCAGAAATAATATTCATATCATTCATCGTCAGGTTATAACTTTCTCCCTGCTGTTTGATCGCGCCTTTTTGAACTTCCGCATCTTCTTCGGGCATTTCAATCGTGAGCGTAAAAGTTGCTTCGACGGAATTATAGCCCAGGTACTGATCTTTCATCGCTTCCAGAATCTTAGCCGAGGCCGGATCAGAATCCGCGGCGGTAGCAAATTGATTATTCTGTGCGAAGGAGGAGAGGCTAAAAATAGTAGCCAGTAAAAATATTATCTGTTTCATGTTTTTTCTGTTTAGTTAACTCGTTATTTAGACGCAAATATAACGGGAGAGATTAAGGTAGGATTGTGGGTAAGTGTTAAGGAATGTTTAAATTGTTTCTCTGTTTTAATAGAGAAATCCTACTTTTGTTCAAAAAAAATGAATCCTTCAACTGATCAGCCCGATTTTTACGATCAAATATTTTCTCCTTCTCCCAGCGCCACCCAGGAGGCCTTTCTTCGACAATTATTCGCCCGCGACGAGCTATTCCGCAATGCCTACGAAAATTATCTGAATCCAACGCCGGTTATTTACGATCTCCCGGTATTGCTTGAAAAGCTTAACGAAATTTCCCAACGGATCAGAACAGAGATTGAAAACTTCGACTGGATCGTGGAAGAGGAGGAGGCCGAGGCGGACTACCTGGAGGAAATGACAGAGATACTTAACGAAAATTTCTTCGTCAACATCACTCCGATGATCGAACAGTATTTTCAAAGCGGTAACTTATTATTGGCCCTCCGCAATCTCCGAGTACTGGAGCTGAGCCTCGACCTGGATTGGGATAGTTTCGCGGATAAATCCCTCGCCGCGCACGGTCCCGAACTGAACGAAGATATGGTTACCCACGAGTTTAATTATTTGTTGGTGTATTTTCATACGGGGATTTTCTCTGACGTTTTACTGGAGAGCGCCAAGGGTTTGATTACTCACTTTATAGAACATCCGGCGAGGGTTTATCCACAGACGCAGGGCTGGAGGGAGATTTTGTCGAAGATGGGTTGACGGGTTGGAATTATTCGTGGGATTGGATATTGACGGTCTGAATTGTTGACCAAATCTGAAATTAAAAAAAATCCAAGAGCCTCTCGAAACAAACCCTGAGAGATGCGTTAGATTTTTCTTTCGGATTTACGCAGGAGAAAAGCGACCGTAGGAAGCGTTCGACTAAGTCAAATCAGAAATTAAAAAAAATCTAAAAGCCTCTCGAAACAAACACATATAAAAAAACCCAGTAGAAGTAAATTCTACCGGGTGTGGTTCCTCGTGATTAGCTCACAAGGTTGCCTCCTATTTCCTAACTACATACTCTCCAAGAACCGTTCCAATTCTACTTCGTCGTACATTAAAACTTCTCTGGGCTTGCTTCCTACAGCTGGTCCAACGATGCCGTAAGACTCTAATTGATCCATGATTCGGCCCGCACGGTTGTACCCTAATTTTAGTCTTCGTTGAATCATCGAGGTGCTACCGTGCTGATTTTGAACGACTAAGCGCGCCGCATCCGTAAATTTTTCGTCCAGGTCATTGACGCTGACGGAATTTTTACCCCCTTTGCCGTCGTCGTCGCTGTGGTATTCCGGTAAAAAGAAGGGCTCGGGATATCCGGGCTGATCGGCGATAAAATCGATTACTTTTTCTACTTCCGGTGTATCTACAAAAGCACATTGTAATCGAATCAGATCACTACCGAAGGATAAAAGCATATCTCCCCGTCCAATCAGTTGATCGGCACCCCCCGCATCGAGAATGGTGCGGGAATCCACTTTAGAAGTTACCCGGTAGGCAATTCGGGCCGGGAAGTTGGCTTTGATGGTACCGGTAATAATATTGACCGATGGTCGCTGCGTGGCAATAACCAGGTGTATTCCCACCGCCCGTGAAAGCTGCGCTAATCGGCTGATCGGCATTTCAATTTCTTTACCCGCCGTCATAATAAGATCCGCAAACTCATCAATCACCAATACAATAAAGGGCATAAATTTATGTCCGTTGTTGGGGTTGAGGCGGCGACTCACAAATTTTTCGTTGTACTCGGTGATATTTCTTGACTTGGCTTTTTTCAGCATAGAGTATCGGGTATCCATCTCAATCAACAGCGAGTTCAGGGTGTGAACTACTTTGGTGGTATCCGTTACGATGGGTTCGTCCAGCCCCGGCAGATAGGCGAGGAAGTGTGTTGCAATTTTACTGTACGGAAATAATTCTACCTTTTTGGGATCAATCATCACAAATTTAATTTGCGATGGGTGTTTTTTATAAAGCAGCGAAATCAGAATTACATTAATACCAACCGACTTACCCTGTCCGGTGGCACCCGCAATCAGCAGGTGAGGCATCTTCGCCAAATCCGCCACGAAAACTTCGTTGGAAATAGTCTTACCAAAGGCAATTGGTAAATCCATTTTAGCCCGCTTAAATTTATCAGAGATCAAGGTTTCTTTCAACGAAACAACCTGTTTGGCTTTATTTGGAACTTCAATACCAATAGTTCCCTTGCCGGGAATCGGTGCAATGATCCGGATTCCGAGGGCCGCCAGACTCAGGGCGATGTCATCCTCCAGATTTTTGATTTTGGAAATACGAACACCGGGGGCGGGAACGATTTCGTACAGTGTAACGGTCGGGCCGATGGTCGCCTTAATTTTTATAATTTCAATCTTATAATTGAGGAGCGTCTCAATAATCTGGTCTTTATTTTGTTCCAGTTCGGCCCGGTCAATTTCTACTTTCTGATCCGCGTAATCGTATAATAACGCTAAAACCGGATGTTCGTAGGAAGACAATTCGAGGGTAGGATCATACGGTTCGCTGTGATCATTCTGGTGTTGAATAACCATATCCGGTTTGTCAAATGGATTCTTAGTATCCACCATAATTGGAACGGGCGCTTTCTCATCCAGACTGGTTTCGATGGGTTCGGGCTCGGCAATTTCAAGTTCCGAATCACCCGGAGTCAGGGAGTTGGCTTTTTTAGCTTTGATCCGTTCACGTAGTTCCAACGCCAGTTGTTGGGGTGTTTTTTCGGCCGGTTTTTCTGCCTCCGCAGCAGGATTATTATGCTGTTCTACTTCGAGGGCAAGACCGTCTGATTTTGATTCTCCCGTGGCTCCCGTACTGAAATTACGTTTAGTGATATCTGATTTTGGCCGAAGACCGACCGCGGTGGCCGGATCGGGAAGCGCGACTACGGGTGGACGCGCCTTAGCTCTTTTGAGTGCTTTTGGATTGGTAATATTAGCCAGGAAATATTTTAAATCCGACCAGAAACCACCGGGTGTCAATTCCGAAAAATTAGGATTAAAAGACCAGACTACTCCAATCAGGACAAAGAATAAAAGCAGGGAGATTGTCCCAATGGCACCGATAAAAGAGATCAGCCAACTGCTGACCCCTTCACCAAAGGCGCCCCCCCAGGGAAAGGTGGAATTTTGCAGGGCGAATTCAAATAAAATGGAAAGAAAAATTAACATCAGAAAACTGTACCACAGCGTCAGCCGGTGATTGGATACCGGTTCTTCCTTAATCAGCGATACGCCAATTACGCTCATCATAAAGACAAGAATATAAGAGGGTAAGCCAAAGCCCCAGAAAAAAAACATGTTGGAAAAGATCGCACCGAGTCGTCCGAGCCAGTTGGACATTTCGACGTCGCTTTGCAACAGCAGCCCCCACGAAAACTGAAGGACCCGATCCTGGTCGGCTTCCCAGGTAAAAAGGTAGGAGCTGAAAGCGATAAAGAGGTAGAAAGCAAATAGTAAGCACAGAAAGCCGAGTAACTTTGGTACCCGGGCATCCAGTTTAAATTTATTAAAATTGAAGGATAGCTGGCTTAAAATGCCTTTAGATTTTTTTTTCGCTGCCATGAGCAAGTATATTTTTGAATCATCCGTAAACTTATTGAGCGTACACGATGGTCATCGGTACGCTAAATCGGGAGTCGTCAAATTCAGTGTTTCATAAAATAAAGCCTGTCTGACTTAGTGAAAGTTCAGAATAGCTCTCAACAGCGGAGATAGCAATGAGGAACAGGAGGAAATTCCAATCATGAGATTTCAAATTGGTATTCTTCTTTATTTTGGGCCCCAGGTAGTTTTCTCAACGGTTACTCTACAAATTTAGGGATATTTCGGGGTATTTACCAATGATTTTGGGAAAAGGGTCAGATTAGGGAATAGGAAAAGTATAATTCGAATATCTTATAAAATGCCTGATACTTAACTCAAGACTTTTTTACCGCTAATCGAGCCTTCCAATTCATTCAGAAATCTGACTTTTTTACAACCGACGTATCTTCGTTCTTACAGATTTGGAGCTGGTGGTATTTACGCTGCAAGCTGGATGATTACGATAAATTATTTCGGACATTCCACTGGCGGAGGCACGCAGGAAGGCGATATATGGTAAATAAATTTGTGCTTTCCCATCGCTGTTAATCCGTGCCGTTTTTGCGTGTAGCTTGAGGGTATTAACGGATCCACGCCCGGTAAAATTAATTTCTTCGTGATCGACTTTACCCGTCAGTGCGGCGTTGACTTGTCCCGTAAAATTAGCGTTGAGATTTTTTACTTCGACGGGGAGACGCAGATCAATATTGCCGGTGGCGGTGATGGTAAATTCTTCGGTGGAGACGGGTTGAATGCCATCTACCCGGATATTTCCGTTGAGTTTCAGATGATTTAATTCCGGATAATAAAGATAGACATCAATTCGCTGGTGATCAAAAGGACCCCGGGTCGCCGTTTCAAAATCGTAGTATATATAAAGCGTTTCATTACGCACTTCCGTTCGTACGTGTTCAAAATTGTAGTCGGTGGAGGACTGTACTTTAATGGCTGGACGGTCCGAAGGTTCTAAAAAAATGCTTCCGTATCCTTGGTAACTTATTTTATTGAAAAAAGGAAGTGAACGGGTTTGCACTTCCTGGGCGGTTCCGGTCAGGGAAAACAACAGAGACCATAACAGAAATAGTGATTGAGTTTTCATAACTTTTTTTGTTGGTTTTTAAATTGTAAAATGGATAATTCGCCAGGTTTAATAATCGCTTAATAGCACCGCAGAAAGTGTATAGACGATCTAAGGTAAGTCTTTGTTACGAAGTTAAATTGTTTTCTAAGCAGTCTCTTCTTTTTTAACTTTTTCGTCGGATTTTATAAATCCATCCAGCAGACGAATGGTGCGCGATCCGTAGGCCGCATTTTTTTCCGAATGAGTCACCTGGATGATCGTGATACCTTCCCGGTTTAGTTGCTGAAACAATTTCATGATTTCTGCGGCCTGTTCGGAATGTAAATTTCCAGTTGGCTCGTCGGCCAAAATTAATCTGGGCCGATGAATAATCGCTCTGGCTACGCCGACGAGTTGTTGCTGTCCACCGGAAAGCTGCGCTGGGAATAAATCTTTTTTGGCCACCATATTAAAACGATCCAGGACATCGGCAACCCTACTTTTTCGGTCGGCTGATTTGATATCGCGGTAGAGTAGGGGTGTTTCAATGTTTTCGTAAACGGTCAGTTCGTCGATCAGGTGGTACGCCTGAAAAATAAAACCCATATACTGTTTGTGCAATTCCTGGCGACGACGCTCTTTGAGTTTAAAAACAGATTCTCCAAAAAAATTGTAGCTGCCATTTTCTGGTTTTTCCAGCATTCCGATCACATTGAGTAAAGTGGATTTTCCCGCACCACTTGGTCCCATGATGGTGACAAATTCGCCTTCTTGAATATCGAGAGAAATATCCCGGAGGATGTAGGTTTTACGAAGACCGGAACGAAAATACTTTTCTAAATTTCTGAGTTGAATCATGATAAGTCGTTTTGCCTATATTCTTTCAATGGGCGTGCCAGATGTAGTAAGAAACTGTCCATCAGTAGTTTACGTATATGAATGAACTATTTTAACATTTACAGGTCGTTCGATAGTGAACGGTAAGTGTTCGGAAATGAACGATTCTTAAACTTCTATTTATTTTTTTATAAAATGACCCAACCCTCCCGAAAAATAAGCCGTCTTTCCTGATATCATACTTGTTTTATCAACCTTTAAAGGTAAAATTAGTAAATTAGAGAGCTTAACGGCATCATTATAAAGCTAAAAAAATCCTGATCATAAAATCTATTTTCGGGAAACGACTAAAAAACAGGCAAAGACTGTTACCGATGTTTGGAAGAAAAACGTATACCGAAAAAGAACTCGTCGAAGGTTGTATCCGCAATGACCGGCGGTGTCAGGAAATGTTGTATAAAGCGCATTTTCAAACTATGATCGGTATGTGTATGCGACATACCTCCGACCGGGAAACGGCCATGGAGATCGTCAATATTGGATTTCTGAAAGTTTTTAAAAAGCTGGACACTTTTACTTTTAGTGGTTCGCTGGAAGGTTGGATCAGAAGGGTCATATATAATTGTCTGTCTGATTATTACAGAAAAAATTCCCGTTATCTGCAATTTTTGGTTTTCGAAGATCGGGACGCCAAAGTTCGGGAAGAGCCTTTGAGTAGTATGTACGCGGAAGATATCATGAAGATGGTAGACTTACTCCCGCCCGCTACCCAAAATGTTTTTCGATTGTACGCCATCGAAGGACTGTCACACGCAGAAATAGGCGAGCGAGAAAATATCAGCGTTGGTACTTCCAAGTGGCACTTAAATGCCGCCAGAGAAAAACTTAAAACGCTATTAAAAAAAAATAATAACTACCGAAGTTATGCTGGGTAAACAAAGAAATAAACAAGTAACCGACTCCCAATTTATGGATGCCGCCTGGAAAAACATGGCGGAAATTCTGGATCAGGAAATGCCCGTTGAAAAAAAGGAACAACGCATCGGCTGGCTGGCGATTGCCGCAATGCTCGTCGTCGGATTCGTAGGTGGGATTGCTGTCACGTGGGGATTGCAGATCGGCCAATCCGCTCCGATGGCGCTCCAGGAAAATATCCCAACTCCTCCGTCGGAAATGGCCGCTGCCACTCCGGTCCGGGAAAAAAAGTATGTCAAAGAATTCGATAGGTCAACAGATTATAACCATAAAATTTCAAAAGAAAGTAGCAATGTTAAAACGGCGATTGGTTCTAAAACGAGTAAGGCAGCAATCGTTCTTTCAAATAGTCAAAATATAAAAAGTACGCCAAATAATAATGCTTTTGTTGCCGGTTATGATAATCAAAGAGTATCAGAAAAGTACTCAGATGAAATAAATACGGCCAAATCATTAAGCCCAATAAAGGTTGTTTCTGCGGTTGCTACAAATACTATCATGACCGATAATTTTGAGAAAGAAATGCTGGCAACAACTACCACCGCTGCGGAATTATCACCGTTGGGATTAAGTACATTGTCATCCAAAGATACGGATCTGAAAATTAATTCTGTCATGAACCTTCCAAAAGATAAAAAATGGCGAACTGGAATTTATGCGGGAGCTATTATCGCCGGTCGCACGGGTAATGGCGCCGAAGTTAGCTGGAGGGCAGAAAGAAAGTTAAGTTCAAAATGGTCCGTAGAAACCGGACTTGGACTCCGGTCTACCTATTTATTTGCTCTTGGAAAAGAGGAGCCGTGGAACCAGGAGCGGGACCTGACGAGCCTTACTGGAGGCGATGATGAGCAGGACGAATATCGATCCATTGCAGACGAACTAAATTCACCCGATTACCAGATTACGGTACCCATTGCCCTTCTCTTCCGACCGACTGGCAAGTTAAGACTGGCCATGGGAATGGGTTGGGCCTATCGATTAAACAAATTAAAAGAGATAGAATTTCAATCAGCGAACGGATTTTCTCTTCAGCAGAGAGATACCGATAATAAAAATTCCTTCAAAGGTCGATTAGGTAGCTTTCGATTGAACATGGGTGTTGGATATTCCATCAGCCCGCGTACGGGAATGGAACTGACTTATAATGGTAATCCGTGGCATGAGTATTATGATACTAATGGTGCTTCTGGCATTCAATCCTATAGTGGTACAACTCCACTCAGCTTTTTTCAAATTGGGTTGATGCATTATTTTGGCGGGTAGTGATGTTGAATGATGGTTTTTGTTGTTACAGAAGGTAAACGTAGGAATAAGGTGCTGCCTTGTTCCTACGTTTTTTAGTTGTTCCTGCCAAAACATACTAGAAATAATGAGTCTTCTCACCAACATTATAGATTATATTAAATGGCTACAATCCGTAAATTAAGTATTGCCGATACTCAAGTATTGTTATCGTTTTCAGAAAGACTATGATTTGATTTTTGGAAAAAAAAGTTCATTAGTATTATTTATACATAAATAAACAATAAAATATTTTGTCTGTATAGTTTTATTTTATAAATTTACGATAGTTTTTTATAAAAATTATATACTATCCAATATAGGATGCCAACAATAGATTAAAACTATTTCCTGTTTGAAGAAATTTGAGAAAACAAATAATAATTGATACGAGATTAAGTATCTATAATTTCTCATGTTACTACAAGCAAGATTCAATGATTAAGAAAGGTGTCAACAAACTCGTCGGTTTAAGAAAAGAAGATTTTGATCAATTTATTATGTCTGGACAGATTCAACTTCAATCTGCCAGACTTATTCCCGCATTGAAAACGGGTGATGAAATGGCCTTGACCTCAATTTTGCTCTCCGCATTTAAATTAGTTAAAGAATATCGGGATGTTTTTTTTAAAGAAATGAGACTTGCCAGAAACGGTAGATTTTACTTCTACACCGAAGCAAGTTTTAAAGATATAAGTCCTGCAAGAATTGATGGACTCATAATAGTTGTTTCTAAAGGAAAAATAGTAGATGCTGCATTTCTAGAAATGAAATCTTGCAAAAATTGTATCGACAAGGAACAGATAGAAAGTTATATCGAAATATCGAAAAAACTGAAAGTTGGTAAACTTATAACTGTTTCTAATGAATTTGTAGCCGACTCTTCTCAATCTCCGGTAAAAGTAAAAACGCCAAAGAGTATAACTTTATCACACTTTTCCTGGACCTACTTAATTACTCAGGCACAGCTTTTATTATTTAAAAATGATACGAATATCTCTGATAGAGATCAAGTAGAAATAATGAAAGAGGTTTTGTATTATTTTGAGAATAAATTATCAGGGACGAGAGGGTATAGTCAAATGAAGCCTGGTTGGAAAGAACTGGCAGAAAATGTACGAGCGCAAAAACCTCTAAAATTAAGAGATACTTATATCGAAGATGCTGTATTGAGTTGGTACGAGCAAGAAAAGAATATGTCTTTATTGTTGAGTCGAAAATTAGGAGTTATTGTAAAGCCATCAACTAATTCAAAAGATAGGTTGAAAAAGGACATAAGAAGAATTGTTGAAGAAAACTACATAGTAGGTCGAATCTCTGTCAAAGGAGCAGTTTCAGAAATAAAAATAAAGGCAGAGTTTGAGCGTAGAGTTGTCTCTATGTCTATAAAAGTTATTCCACCGCAAAATAAACGTAACTCGGCTAGAATTACTTGGATCAGTAATCAATTTAAAAACTGTCATAAAAAATCGGAAGAATTATTTAATAAAAATAGCAAAGATATTTGGTTAGAATCAAATATAAAATTTAAGCAAGCCAATCTAAAAATAAAATTAGGTGACATTACCGCATTTTCTGAATCATCTAAAGATATAAATGATATTCAGGCTTTTCATATCGTACTCGTCAGAAGTTTCGGGGCTAAATTTGCCAGTCAGAAAAAGGTGATCGAATTACTTGATCGAATGATTTTAGAATTTTATGAGTTTATTGTTCAGCATACAGTAAGCTGGAAAAAGCCCGCGCCAAAAATTATTGAGGTCGAAAGAGAA
>JAUKWC010095043.1:0-27020 GCA_032356245.1 Endocladia muricata
TGGACGATGTTGTGGCACACAGTCGTACAAGGCAAGCTAGTAAGGCTTTCCAGTCCACTCTCAACCCGTTAGTGCCGGACTCTAACGACCCCCTTCGTGAAGCACCAGAACCGGCCAGCCGCTTTAGCCCGTCTCCACCGCCGGAGGAGGTGTCGGAAGAGTCGCTTCCCGAGGAGAATCTATCGACCGACCTTCTCGCGGGGTTGCTAGGCGTGACGAAGTCACCCTGCCGTGTGCACAGCTGCACTTTCGACAACCTCTTCAATCATCACGATGACGACTCACGTGAGTGCCTGCAGGGTGAGGTTCAGCTGCCGTTGACGGACCCTCCGTTAAACACTAGAAGTGGGCGGGATGTCGACAGCCCTGCCCATGATGTCTTCACCCACAAGGACAAGGACGCCTCCATCCCAGTATTCGACGCATTGCTTGCTAAATCGGGTCTCGGAATCATTTTCTGTAGTGGTCTACAGTTCGGCATGTGGCTTTCGCGCCTCAAGCATTACAGCTTAGAGATGGACGACGGGATGAATGACAGGGGCAGTGCGTCGCGGGGGAGGCCGCAGGAGGACTTCGTGTTTAACGTGGAGGACCAGCCGATGGTACACATCCGAGCTCGAGGTCACTACACGCAAAACCCAGGTACAAAAGGATGCGGCCACGTCTCAGTCACGCAATGGGCTGTTAACTTCTAGCGGAGGAATGTGCCGCTTGAAGTGCATTTCGCGCGGGTATGCTACCACAGTAACGGGTATGTACAGTCTTCGCACGTAGCCTAGATGAATTGTATGGATGGAATCCAGCTGTTGGAGACTGGAGAGGTGGTGAGAATAGCTGACGAACGGAGTCGCATCAAGATGCTTCGACCTGCGCAGAAGACCATCAAACACCTGAGCGAGCTAGTGCTGCGGTATTCAGCGCCGGGGGACCTTGTGGTGGACCTCTTCGGTGGTACTTGCGAGACTGCAAAGGCATGCCTAGGGCTTCGGAGACATCGCCGTTTCGCGGGAAGCTACAAGGATGACGACTGCGACAATCAGGCTCTGCCGAGCTTGGTTAAGGCGTTTTGCGAAAGCGTTGGGAGCACCGCATGCCACATTGGTGGCTCTCCACGCGTTCTTGAGCTTTGCACAAGGTACTTGGCCGGCGTGAAATGAAAGGTGTCCGCCAGGAGGGGGAGCAGTCCTACGAATGCTCCTGCTGGGTGTCCTCGGTATCAGTGTCTACTGAACTACATAGTCCGGTTTATTGCGAACTACGCCGAGGATCCAATGCTTTCCCTGCGCTAGTTAGGCGTATCGGTAGACAACTGGCCGGCGAAGTACCACGCCATGCAGGACATGCAAGACCCCCTAACATTTCGGGCGGTGGATGCGCTGGCGAGGTGTGTGGTGGTGCGTCCGTCGACGGTTAAGTACGAAGGTGTGGGGCTCGGAGTGTTTGCGGACAGGGTCTTCGAGAAAGGAGAGGGGATCCTCCCTTTGGACGGGACGCTCCTCTACGTAGACTTGCCTGAGCGCACGCCAGAGAAGACGAAGATCTACAGAGGTGGAATTTGGGGTGTAGACAAAGAATGTTTCAGCCTGGTAGATCTTCTCGTGGAAGGGCAGCCGGAGTTCTGTGAATGTCCAAGGCATAAGTTGCACATGTTTCCAGCTCCATTTTGTGTGGCTTGGGTTGTGATTGACGACCGGTACTTGCCTGGAGATGAGGGGGAGCGAAATAGAGGTACTTCTAGAGCGCGAGACCCAAACGTGGAGTTTTACGAGGGTCGAGTGGAATTGTCGCAGAAAGCAATACGTTCACTGAACATAGGTGAGGTCCGTGCGAAGCGTGAGATTCTCAAGGGCGACGAGATGTTCACAGACTACGGGGATAAGTTTAGCTTCTAAGTACACCGTAGCATCTTCCGAAATAGCGTGCACGTAAACAAACTTAAACACTACATGCCATTTTGAGAGCCAGTTCTGGACGAACAGGCCACACTATAGCAGCTGAGAGAGACTTGGGCTCAGACGCGAGAAAGGTCGCCCAGAAAAGTGGACGATTCTGGGGCCGCTATAGCAGGAAAAAGAGGTTTCATGAAAAATTAGACTAGGGGGGTGTCACTACTGACAGGGGCTGAGATCTACATGTATCAAAACACATGAGCAGATAGATGTGAAAAATGTGATCTGAAAAACATCATCCATCTGCACGTGTATTTTCACATGTGCAGATCTCAGCCCCTGACACTTGTGACAAGCCACCGATTTTAAAAATTACATATTTTTCAACGCCACGAAATACACGTTTACAGCCTCTCTCTGACTTCGGCTCGAGGTTCAGTTTGTTTTTACGCTTCGCGTGATACGTGTAAGACCTGTTCAGCACAAGAAGCGTACGCCTCCCGTTCGGCACGGGTCAACTGGAGCACAGCTATGGCAAAGGTGGAGTGAAGTGTTGGCGTCTGTATTATCCACATGCTTCCAAGGGTAGGTGGCCGAACAGCGTAGTAAGAAAGTTGTTTCGTATGAAAGGATGCCAGCTCGACTAAAGGCCCCAGCCTTGAGCTGCAATTCGGAAAACTTCGGCGCAAACCAAGCGGTGCCAGATGTATGAGTTCGTGCGCACATTGTTAACCTGTAACGGGTCGATGCACGAAGCAGGCTCTCCTTTACGAACGCAGTGCGAAGGACAGAATCACTCCGTTTGAGCCCCGCGATACAGTCAAAAGTCTTATCTTCGGCACGCACTAAAGAGATGCCATCCAGCGGCACTCGTGCAATGTACAACCCCTTTCGCCGATTACACGTCAGTCCCTGTTTGTGTTCCACTATGTTTGCAACACTGTCCGAGAAATCAGCGCAGAGTTCTACACATCATGTGTTGCCACATAATGTCGGCAAGATTATGGGTGAGCCAGTGCAGCCAAACATCATCGCGAACAATGCTCAGTTCCCTAGAGCAGCAGGTGGTACATATGACGCGTAGCGGTCTTCATTTCAGTTGCACACAATCCGTCTAAAGGCAATCAATAGTACAAAATGCCCAACGTAGGCTTATACAAGTGAGGCACGTTACAGGTCATCGTGTGAAATTGAGGTACGCGAAATGAGATCTGGAACTGCAGTGTATTGCACAGTTCGCAGAACGAGCTGGATGTTTTACTGGGAACTCAGCTACGAGTAGTGGATGCGGGCGTTCACTGAAGGCAGCAGTTCAAACTTTGTTTTCTTTATGTCGGCGTCCGTGCGAAAAACTGCCGTACTACACGAATTCAACGTTTTGGAGTGCCACAGAAGTGATAATTCCACGGCATTCCAAACTATGCAGTACTGATGGAAGGTTTACTACGGTACTGCACCCGGTGGACATCCACATCCATTTCCGGAAACACAGACGCAGCGGCGGCAGGAGAGGAGTTTTAGGCCACAGGACTCGTGCATCGCGTTAGATCGGAGGCGCCACACCGCGAACGCCTACCTCATGATGCCTCGGGCCAGCCGCGCTCTGTTTCCGACCTGTTTCCACTGCCAGAGACTTCCGCCGCGGAGGTTTTCTATGTGGCTGCCGTGGAGGTATAACAGTAGCCGTTGATCTGTTTGACTTTCACAAAAGCGTAATATGATGCCACGGGTGTCTAAAACTATAATGGGCAGATCATGCGGAAGCATCATCTTATTCGTGAAAGCACGGACGACAACATCCACGGCCACTGGGAGAAAATGTTTGAGCACGGCTACAAGTACAACCCTGGCCCCGTGTCGCTCACCATCGGACGCAGCATAAATCCATGGCTACTGAGTACCGCTGCAGGTTCCATCGAAGATGCCATAGTGTTATGCAACGTCTTCAAATGTACCACGGTAGACTACTTTCATCGCCGCCTAGCTGTTTTAAGCCTGAAATAGGAAAACAGTGTCATGGCGTAGGCTCATGAGTGCCTCCATCTGCGCCTTGTCTTCCTTACAGATGGACTGAACACTGTTCATACGTTCATCGTGTCCGACCTGACGGAGCAAGAAGCCTCCGCCTGACTGCCCCTCATCAAAACGTCTTCCATCTCCTGCCTCATGCCTGTAATTTGCTTGAAACAGGCTCTCTCCGGTAAAAGAAACATGTGCTAGCTGGCGGTAAGCCAAAAAGAAATTAGGTGAGCAGTGGCAAATGACAGTTTGCTTCCAACGATTGATCCTTCATCATACCGCCGCTACTTTAGCGTAGCTAAGATCCTTCTCCGACACCTCTGCCACGTGAAAGTCCTGAGTGATCTCACATCCGACAACTCAACCTCTGAACTGCTCGGCATCTTGCACTTTCATGACGTGCACCTTTTTTTGGAAAGCCCTACAGTCGATGCTGTGTTCCTGAATTCCGCCTCGAAGCTCATCGAGAACCTAGGCTGCGACGGAACATTTGAATATTGGGCTTTCCAGGGGTACGCGTACATGCTTTCCGGAGTCGTCCTAGACTTTTCAAGTTATTTTGCCCAGCCCAAGTGTCTCGCTTACAATGACCTTCCGCAGACTGAGACTACGCAATCGAAGCTCCTCAAATGTTTCGTCAAAAAGCTCCATCTCAGTAGATGTGCCTTTTTTCGAGAAGAGACAGCGTCCGTTGGGAGTTTGTGGATACGCATAAGAAAGCCCGCGCTACTCAGTTCGCAGACAAGGTGACTGATCACTTTGGTCCCGGGCCTATGAAGGCTCCCACCCAAGCTGGCGTGACAACCGTGGCTGATGTACCCTCTAGAAGCAGCTATGCTCTGCCATGTCGTTGCTCCGTGCGTGACTATATCCAGTCCTGCAGTCCCCCCATAGCGAGCTCCGACAGCCCTGGCTGCCACAAAAGCGCGTTCTGGGAACGAGACGGCTGCACTGATGCCATGGCCAACGCCTCCAGCTGCGGAGTTTGTGCAGTTGAGGAAGTCCGGCGGAGTCAAAAAGTTAGTGGTGCAGTCAAGGTGAGAGGTCATGGAGAAAGCTAGTGTCGAGAATGAGAAGATGGAGAAGGCCGAGAAGACGAAGGCAGCTGAAGAGAAACTGAGCTCTGCCTTTTGTCTTCGTCAACTGACTTATGCCCCCTAATGTGCTACACCCTGCATTGGCCTCATCTTTTTGCCCGTTTGAGAACATTCATTCACGTTAAACGAATATTCTCAAACGGGATGCGATGCACGGCGGCGGAGTACGTGTTGTGCTCTTTGCAATTTATACCAATTCCATAGCCAATGTACTCGTACGTGTTCAATCTGTACGTATTATTTCGTTACTTTTTTCCAACATGTCGTGATGTCGGTCGATTTAGAAAAGCACATTCAAAAGTGTAATACCTGCCGTATTCTTTTTGCCGTAACTATGTATGCTGGATTTTTCGTCACGCTTCATGCGAGGCCAAACTTGAACTCACTCTGTATGAGACCACCCAACTCCAGAGAAGGTACTTGAAATTCATGATACTTCCAGCGAGTACTGTGTGCTACTTTTGATTGGGCCTTAACACCACTCTCTTTGCTTAACATTCAGGATTGGAGACTTCGTCGCACTTCAACCGCAAACCCCCAACCAGATCTTTCAAATTTGTGGAAGCTCTATTCTACCAGCATGGACCAATATAAGGGCGCTTAGTGGATACCAGGAATGGTATCACAAAATACTGTCCTCCTTAATCTCTGAACAGCAGGTCGAAATATGCTCTTGTCTGCTACCGGATTGCCAACTGACACCAGTATCCCCATGTCTTCCAAGTGCTTCGTCTACAAAAAACATGGAAACTTTGCCATGAATATTGCTTTAATTGATAAATTACCCACACAGCCTTGTCATCAACATGTATGTACCGTACCGTACAGGTTGAGGGACGGGTACGGATCTAAACGCGCGTAGTCCATCCGCCAGCTACTGTATACTTCAATGAGCCGTACTGGGTATGGGTAGTTCCTACATTTTTGGGTTATCGGAAGTATTCCTCGCACCCCTCGCCTAGTACGGAATTGGACAGTACAGTTCTGTACTGTCCCGCGCAGTGACAAGGGTGACCCATAGATGTACTCGTACTGTAGACTACAACTACACCAAACCTTAGTAAGTCCCAGCGCTCTAAAATCATCGGCGAAGAAACCTTGTGGAGTGCCTCAGGTCGAGTGCCATGGACGACGTTGAGGTCGGGCGCATCCGCTTTCGGCATGCTTTGCGTTGTGGCGTAGGTTCGTCCCTGATAGCCATACTTGGCCTCACAACCTCAATTTCTGTTGGATGCATCTCATCAGCTCTCTTCTTCATCAGTACAATTGCCGGATCATCTGAAAATCTTCAGGGCTTCCAGTTACGTTCTGCGTCTCTGACCTTCGTCGGCGCTCTTGTAGGAGGGCTTCTCTACGCACTTGTGGCAGTGATTGCCCAAGGTTCTCAAATAGGCACTTTCTTTGCCGCATTGCTCCCAATCGCATTTCTGTCTGCTCTACGGACCGACAGGCGCCTCATGCCTATGCCACCGGTCGCAAATGTCTTTCTTGGCTTCTTCATCATCACACGCATAGATGATTCGACGTCTCAGATTCCTCGGACCGTGGGTGGATTTACACTGGAGGCAACCCTGGCATGGCTCACAGCTCTCTTTGTCAACCTCATTTTTCCAGACCGAGCTGGGGATCTTGCCCGGCGGCTCGTGGCCTCGGAGTTGTGCCGCCTCGGGGCGACAATTTCTAAAGTCGGAACTAATGCATTTTCTCGTCAGCGCAATACCCATCCCGATTTGAAACCCACTGAGAACCCCCCGAATCATTTCACAATTCTCATGGAGCAAGGTCTAGAAGCTAACGCCGAGCACGCCGGTATATCGCCAGAGAAGAATGTATTCAGAACTTCTCAACTGCCGCCATTTTCGAACGAGCATTTTCCAATGCGTTCAAAGTTCATGATAAAAATGGCTGAGGCGTCACTAGCTGCCATTCACGCACATCGACCGGCTGGACGATCTCGCCTGCATGACTTTGCAGATCTCGCACGCGCAGAATGCCTGATCTCAGCATCAGTATACGAGCCCCAAATTCTTCCGGAGCAGACCGCTCGATGGAGAAATGCAGGAGCATGGAAGAACGTGGTGAAGGATGTACGGGAATTAACTGCCAAAGTAGCTTCGCTGGAGGCGGCGTCTTGTGTGCAAGCTGGGGAAAAGCCGCGATTCTCGCACAAACTAATGTTGACTTTTTTTGGGGAGGCTTACTTTCCCCTATGGATTGCCCATTTCGCGTCTTGCGCAGCAGCCTGCGCGAAAATGTCCGCAATTATGTGCAAGGCGACATGTAAAGAAATGTTTGTCATTGCGGATAATGGTACGGAGAGTCAAGAAACGTATGATTCTCATACAGGGCACTTTCCTGCGCAACGCAGTACCCTGCATTCAACGATAAATGCCAAAAGTTGGGGTGAGAGAAGATCCGCAATGTACTTCGGGTTTTTACTGCGGTATCGGCTTGGTTTGCGTCGTTTCGCTCTCCAACAACAAGAACCCTGCCTCGTACTTGGAAAGCGCTATTCAGGAGACATAGCGATTGGCGGAAGTAGCATTGCTCTCGAAAGAGATGCGCCGTCTATAAATAGTTGTTCGAAAGCTTCCAGACCGGGTATGCATGCATCGGCAACTGTCCATGACCTCCATATCCCTCATCGCACTCTCTCACGAAAACACTCGCACCACGGAAAGCAGTCACAAATTCAAAAGCCAACACCGATCGCCGAGCGTCAGGCACTGTCCTTCTTTGCAATTACAAGCCATGCCATGTCTGAGGAAATTGCCCATATTCAGCAGTCTATGACAGTGCTTGCTCACTCTTCTGACGCCAAAGGGCTGTCGGCACCATTACACTTTCTTGTTAGTGGGTTCCCGGATGTCTGGGAGAGAATCAAAGTCATCGTATCTGCGAAGATGACCCACTGGGAAATGCAATTCGCGTTCACGCATACACTGCTTTTGTCAAGCATTCTTGCACTAGCATTGTTCATTCCATTCATCGCCAATCTTGAGTCATCCGAGGTAGCTTGGGTGTACTCATCCGCCGCACTTGCAGCTCAGCTGAGTGCTGAACCGACGGCATATATTGGGGCTATCCGCGTCATAGCAACAATAACTGGTGCTGCTCTTGGCTATGCTTTTAGTGCAGTTCTTGACGCTCTAGGCCGAAACGACTCTTTTCAACTACAGTATGCTGTTATTCCATTCATCTTCGTAGTGACGATCGCTTGCTTGCTGTCTTTTCCTCCTACATTTCGGTATGCAGCATTTCTCGTCACATTGACAAACTCTGTGATTCTGTTCTGTCCGAGGGCAACGAAAGGGTGTTCGGATTTGTTATCGCAGCACTTTGAGGAATGTTTTCCAGACTGGAGGTACGCAATTTCGCGATCTGCCAACGTCAGTATCGGGGTTGTCTTTGCACTTATGTTTCATATTGTATTTTGGCCCCGATTTGCGAATTCCGTAGCTCGTGAAGATCTTGGCGGCATTGCAATAAATGCTTCACGGCTATTCGCAAAACTTCATCGGACCTATTTCAGGTACGGAATCCCGATATCTGGCGATTTAGCACCAGCTGAATCTGGGAACAATAATGAAGTCTCTCAAGATATTGAGCCACTCTTAGACAATGATGTTTTCCACAAAGATGAGACGATGATAGGCGAAATCCAGGAAAAAGTGTCAGATCCTCTGACGACGGCAGTGTTAGTGTTCAACACAGAGGCCAACATATGGCAGCATGGCCCTCTTAAGTCAGACTCAATGATCCTGAGCACCTTGGCAGAATACGTCACGCTTTCAGTAACATTGCGCGAGATGGCTGCGATACTTGGCAGGCGACCAATTTACTCGACATCGTACGGACGGTCGGTGTACGAACATTACATTCGGCCAGTCACACACCTCTACGAAACCATTCAAATTTCACTTCACAACTTAGTAGGAATAGGGTCTCGCACTACACTTGAGACAAAAGACGAACAAATACTGCGTGAAAATTCTTTCGATCTGCATATGGCGATCACTCATATTGCGCGGACAAGAGGTGAGCTGCGAATGGATGCTGACGGTCGCTCATTAGAATTCAAAACGTTCAGTGCTATGGCATTAGCGCACCGCAAGCCTGCTCGGTTGCACGGTCCGAAGAATGCTGTGGATGAATCTTTCGCTCTTCTGATTCACGACGACATCAATTTTGGAACTCCAAAGAAAGAAGAGAAAGCAACGCTCATGGTACGATCAAAATCGTACGAAGGGTTGAAAGAGACACGAGAAAACGCTGATTCACAGGGCCTCTCTGTAGACGATGTAGTATTGTATGACGCTTTCACCTTCATATCCGATGGATGCCTGGGCTCATTTGTGCGAATAGCAGCCACAGTTCTCCTCGAATCCGAAAAAAAGTTGACGAAATTTCAGGAGGAAGGCGAACGCGTACGGAGGCGACACAAGCGAAGCCAGCGACGCAGAAGTGAGTAGGCCTCCAATGAACAATGAATGCCCGACGCCTTGGGTTTGAGTCTACAGTCAGGGAACGCCCCCGTAATGCTTCATTACTCTGCTTCTTCGTCGCGCGGAAATCGCTGCAATAACTCATGTATGAAAGGGTCGTTCCCAAACGGTATTTTGCGATCCTCTCTTATTCCACAGGATAGACCTTCGTTCTCATCGTCAGGGATACAAGGATGATACTCTTTCAAACCTTCCTCGCGTGGCATGTCATCAGAGACAATACTTTTCGGGATGCCTGGCGAATGCAATTCCGTGGGCAATACGGGGGACGTGCTCAGCCGCTTAGATTCCTCGGTTTCTTTCTCTTGGTTCGGGTTTGGGACAGGAGTTTGAGCAGATGACCAATATTCCTGAGACAGTTTGGGAGGAATCACAGCCGGCGGCACTGGTCGGGTCGCATTTGGAATCGGAAAGGGAACCGCTTTATCAGATACATTTCGCTGCAGTGACGGCTTCCTGGCTCGGAACATAGCCGGTATCACTAATGCAAGGTAGATAAGAAAACACAGAAGGCACTACGGCGCAGCACTGACGATTCTTGCTCGGCAGACGCTTCTGTTACACACAAAATGTCATGCGCAGCCTAATGTCTGCAGACTGCCAAATTATTCCAAGGGACAAATGAGAGCGACATCTCCTTCGAAATCCTCAACGGATTCGTAGACATCCTTCACTCCTGTCTCGATTCGCATCTTGCACTATACCTTCAGCTTGCAGGTGTCGTAGTTAAATATTGTTTATTCGAGCCGTTACAAACAATTCGATTATTTCATACCCGGGTTTATTTTGGGAAAAGTACGTGATAAAATGAAATGTGCCCAACCTGTTCTCGTTCAAATGAATGCAGCTGAAAACGAGTGAAACGTTGTCCTGTAACACAATTTAGTTTCGGATAGAACACGAGTAAGTCGAACGGGCCTCGACCCGTACATTCATGAGCACACCTTGCGCATCTTGTACACAGACGGTCTTTCACACACACCCCAGCCCACTCGTAGTCCAGACAGCCCTCCGCCCAGGCTGACATCCGCTCGGACTGTCCTTCACTGGAGCCATCCTTGGCCCAAATCATGTCTGCAGGTACGCTCGGAAGACAAATCAATGAGAGGGGTCCATCCGCCTGCATGATGACATGAAAATGTGTTGCACGACACTCTTCTTTTTGTCGTCGTGTGGACGACTCCAGGACAGGTTAAACCGCCATTTAGTTGGGACTTCCTGACGGTCGCTCTTCCCCCTCTGTAATTGTTTCCGAAGTTGATGATCGATAGTTTACCCTCCATACACGAGTAGAGTATTCCTCCCAACTTACTACAGAAGTTGCTCGACATTTTCTTCTACGAATTGCTCTTCGTCTTTATCCTCGAATACTATACCCTTTCCGCGTTGCTTACTCGTCCGCACTTCTTTGTTAGTCAGATTCCGATAAACTTCCCCTGTTTCAGGATTCAGTCTCGTCTCTGGTCGAATACCACTACCCCTGCATCGTGCGCACACCTCCTTCGATTTGCCTTTGCACTGCGGGCAATCTAAAGTGTCCCGTGCGTCCTCTGGCCCTATGCGCACGACGCCGTCCCCGAAACAGTAGAGACACTTCACCTCACCTTGTCCACTACACAGTATGCACGGGTTTCCCGGAAGGGAATAAACACGCCATGATGGATGTAGCTCGTCGGCATTCGAAGAATGGTGATCCTCGCCAGGAACTTTGCTCATGAAGAGACGTGTGCACCCATTTCGCGGTTGTGCGTGGCAGCGAGTGGAAAGATGAGGTCGACGAAATGTGTTTTGAAAAAATGGAATCGACCCAGTGAAGGCGCACGGGGGATTCAATCGGGCTCGCCTTAGCATAGTCTGCTTTCCCGACATGTTTCAAATTGGGAACCTTTGCTGCGTTGTTAATACTGAGATGTCTGTGCGGGTCAGTTGAAACGGCGGTCGGTTGAGATGACTGTCAAGGTACACTAGGACGTTTAACGGTCTAGCAGCAGAGATGATTGTGCAATTGGCACAGAACGACAGGCAAATTGAGGAAAACCAAGAAATCAGGACCTGGGTGGCTGGGACACTGTTTGCCAGCGAGAGGTACTTGATATTGTGACGCGGAATGAATGGCTCCGAGGAAAACGCCACAATCCTGTGGAATGACCCCAAATAGTTCTGCGAATGGACATTCCAGTGGTGCGATATGAACCACCGACGTGCCCTTTCCGCCGCTCAAGAGCTCTCGACGGTGAACGAACTTCACACAGAAAGTACCATTCCTCAATCTGAATTACAGAGGAACAGTAAGCAAACGGTACCATCACGATACAACCGAGTGAAGTTACGATAGTAATTGTTACCCCTTTTGAATTGTAGTGGGAGAGCATCTCTGCATTCGATACATACTGTATATCAGTCTAGGGTTACTTCGGAAGGTTTAGATATAACATTGTGGGTATCTCCTGTACGCAGCAGATGCAAAATTCCCGGATTTACCCAGAAGCTACGCCAAGTAATTAAACATACCGTAGGATGAAGTACCTACTGTCGCTGTACTGTATACACGCAACGCAAACCCCACGGGATATTAGCCGAGTTGCTTCCAGGTACAGTACCGTACCATGGTTTTTGCTTCAGGAGCTAAATCTCTCCGACACAAACAATACATCCATCGCCAGTCTATTGGACATTAAATTTAGCTTCGTGTGAGGTCAAAATCAAAGCAGCCAAAAACGAATAAAGCTCTTGTTTTATTACTAGTTTCAGCGGTGTACTGTAGAACCTCTCCTAACCTCATTGTGCTGCATTTTGCGTTCACGTTCAGTGCTGCAGTCTATCCGGTTTTTATGACACGTGCACACGACGCGAAGAGGTTTACCGTGACAGTCGGCTAGCGTATGGACTCGCCACAAACCCCACTCAAATGTATGTACACACGAGTAGGACGAGATGTATATGAATGCGTACGACGCGACGTGGACACAGAGGCAGGGCCATATACATCACTACAACAACATGTGAACATAGCTATACACGACACCTGTAATCAGTGACACGATTCACAGTGCACGCGAAGCAACCGCTCCATGTGGTATGAGGTTTAATCTCTGTCAGTATGACGGTTCCCAAATGATACAGTGTTTCCTTGCACACCTGCGCCTGTCTCCTGTACCGCAGGTGCCACCTGTAATGATCACTCGTACTATGGCAGTGGCGATCCACAACGTCATGGTGATCAGTAGGGCACCTCCGAGCCGGCCTCGTACCACGACGTCCGTAAACCCCTTAGCTGCGATCACCTGCCTTCAAAACTGCTGTGACAATGAAGAATAGGAGTATTCGAATGCTTTAAAAACCTAGCAAAACACCGGATTTTAAGTTTAAAACTGAACCTGCCTTGTACCCGCCTGATATGAAACGCTGAGTGTGTTCTGCGCATTGGATTATGTCTCGTATGAGGCCGACCGACCGCAAAGGAACTACACAAACTATGTAATACGTACGGTGCACATACTAAATGTTGTGCGTGGTATTTGTCCCATCCCCTTTTGTGATATCGAAATGGAAGTTTGCAGACCCCGTTGTACTCGATCCATGGTTGCGCAAGTAGTCCGCTGAGTTTCTCTGTAGCTATATTTTATGTGGATGTAGCATTCCTCGAGCTTCAAGTAGATATCAAGAACAGTGAAAGTAGTCTTCTTCTTGACCCTTTAGTATGTCCTTAATTTTTGACCTTGAACGAGGCCAAATGCCCAAATACACTAAAGATATAGTGTCTTCGTAGACATATGTCGCTGAGGCGTTTTTACTCGTCTGCTTCCCAATATTTGCGTGGCACTAATGACCGCCTCCCGAGATAGTCCGCTTTCGAACTCTGGCTGGTTTCTACTGTTGTCCGATTTGCGATGATTCTCTGCAGTTTGTCTGTATTCTCACAAGTGCTTTGTGAAGATTAAGTTAAATCAAAACCGAATCTGAGCGTATTGTGGTAACGACTAAATATTCGTAACAATAAATCGACGTACCACAAACAAGCAAATACCAGGGAATCTTACTGTGGCACACCGGATTTGTCGATTTCGTGAATGATTCGTCGCTTTCCACAAGAACTGTTCGGAGTAACTGCCATCATTTGCAGTCTGTTAGGCCTTTGCATGTCCTGGAGATTACTATGACTAGGAAGAAACTATACGGATGTCACTGTTACCAATCACCGGTTCTGGTGTTATGGATCAACATGTGCTTATGTGTTGTCGTGCTTTCAATTTACGGCGTCAACTGAGGTAAATGCATTAATCGATACAGTAACCTTCTCAACGTAGCTTTGATGTGGGTGCTGCATTCTCGGCAGTGGCATTTCGTCAGCATCCTTCATTTTCCAGGTGATTGGGCCTCTTCGGGCATTTACCACAATAACACAGTCGATTAGATAGACGATATCAAAACCGTCACGCTCCTAAATGAAATTGCGCGAAGAACCCAGTCTGCTTACAAATAAAAAACCAAACAGCAGTAATACAATTGTCAGAATTAGTGGTACCATGCAAGAACAGATAATCAATGCTGGTCGGCTCTGCAGTCTCATCTCGGTGAAGGCACTATCTTTCTAAGAGGAGCTTGTGACATTTCTACTTTGCTTTCAGATAAAAATAGTCCTTCGAATTAAAGCCCACAAATACTAGCTTAGTTGGCTTATTTTGCTATTCGAACAAGTCAGATAGGGATAGCTCAACTCAATGCGGTCGCTTTCTTCAAATATCTGAGACTAGAACTGAAATGATATGTATACATGAGTCGCTCTCTCGTTGTATTGGTTTATCATCAAGATCTAACATGCGGAAAAAATGTACTTTGTACGTATTCGCGAGGAAGCCAAGGTACCACCTAATATGAAGGGTGACGCCACGAACGCAAACATAGCTTCATTGCCTCATTTTCAAAATTGGGTGGGTTCCAGCATGCCATAGAGCAATCCTGCTAAAGACACCCTGATTGAGTGGCTTCTCTTACGAACTATTTCTGCCCATCCGCGTTCAAGTACATGTGAAAATGGAATTTGGCCGCTTATGGAAGTATTTCGTCGGCAACATGGATTACGTTGAAACCCAAGCTAAACTTCAAAGTCGAGCTTTGGTCGCTGACCCGGAGACCATTGAGGAATTCAATAGCAATTGGAATCATGGCTCATGCTGGGGGTATTGCCTTGTAGTCCGCGAAATGATTACATAAACTCAACCCCATCAAATCAAGTTGTTCAATATACACAAAGGTCTAGAGAAGCACCGCCATATTTCAGGAAAGCTCTTTACTATCGGCACAAACACCAGAATGAAAAGCACTGTGATATGCAACCTGTAGGATGCGATCTGAAAAGAACTCTGTTAAGTTCAGAAAAAGGCCGCACCAATTTAAACCACTTCAAATATACTTTTAACTAAGAAAGGCTGATATTTAGCAAACTAAAACAACATCGCCTCGTTGGACTACATTCTATGGTCTTTTGTATACTAACTAGCAAAACACAGTCTTTAGAATTTGCTCTCAATGCGAATACATGAGTCCGAAGCGACGGGCGAGGTTCTTTGAACGTAAGTAAATTTCAGAAATGTACATTGAAATTAAGCGAAGATAGTTATACAGACATTAGAACGCTTGGGGGGTTTTGTACAACTATTTTCCAAAAAACAGAGGCGCCTGAGGGTTCGTAATAAGTGTGGTACGAAAAGAATATTGAACATGGCATCAGAATGATATTTGTTCAGAGCAGCTTCAGAGGGTCACTCGATAGTATTGCAGCTTAAATGAGACCCAAAGCTGCTATTTTCTATCCATCGTATGCAAAACGTTCTAGACAAATCTTTTATTATCGCTTAAAAGGAGATAAACAAGATGTGTTCTTTGCTCGGACAGTATCTCTAAGCGAAAGAGCTTTCGAGGATGTGTGCATACCAAGCGATTACCTTCTCATTGTACTTAGATGTGTTAGAGGTTGATTTTAGGTCGGCAGTAGATAGGATACTCTCTTTTCATCTGAGGAGCATAATACTACCACGAAAAGGCTAATCCTCAAACTGTGTTCATTAGCCTGACATTTTGGTAGCATGACATCCCACCAGTTCTAAAAAGTTCTATAGTAAGGGCTCCCTAGAGTTTGTAAATATTACTTACTGAGAAAAACAAATATCCTAACAAGATAGTGTACCTTTCTATGCCTGTCACTAAACCAGACAGTACCTACCGGACGGTCAGACTGAGCTTTTGCATGAGCCAGCCAAGTCTCTTGATCCGAACACCACTGAGATTGCCGAAGGACTGACGGGTCGCAAGGTGTACAGAAGTACTCGGCAGTTTATTAATGTAGAAGGGCTTGGGGTAGGCATTACGCATTTTGAAAATGACATTAGCCCGTACTCTAGTTCGATTAGAACCTATACAAATCTATAGGAAATCGCCTTATCCGAGATCTGAAACTGTCCACAGCGAGAAGTACGTACCGACTCTTGCCTTTAAAGCTTCTGCCCGAGCTTCTCTAGCTCCTGTCGACACGGATGCATGTGTTCATATACCGTAGTCCTTGAGGAGCTTTCCGACAAAATCCAGATAGATACCAGGATGGGCCTCTGCCTTTCATGCTCAGTGTGGGCTTGTGAGCGTGGCCTACTAGACTAGTATTTACTACGTAGACTATGTCGTTGACACAGTAAGAGGTGAAGTAAATGAGTATGTAATCACTTTTGAATTTGATTGAAGTCGACTGTACACGTGGAACAGACCAGATGAAACAACTGGTATATATATATACGGGTGCCCTGTGCTATTCTGGGGTTTGAAGGCATTGCATGATTGGAAGTTCGAGCTGTTAATCCTCAATTTGATAAATTGAGGGGGCCAAAAGAAATGCTGTGACTTGCTAACCGCATTTAATAAGAATGTGAGCGGATATCTTTCCCGTAACCGGTCCGGTTTATTTCCAAAATCGGAATCACCCTCGAGTCCTCAATTCTGTGCCTGTCCATCCTTTCCAGTGGGAAGTATGTCGTTTGAATAACCAGTCACTGTCACGCACGTGGTATAAGTCGTACCATACACTCTCATGTCGGTAACAGTACCTCCCGAAATTCCCTGAAACAGTATCATCGTGGACGTCGAGCAAGCGTAACGTGATATACGTTCATTCACCTCACTGACCACACCAGTGCATTTGTCTGTTTCGCAGTCATCATATTTATTTTTTCTGCGACACCATACGTTCCACTTGTCCTCTGTTCCTGTTGGCTTGTGTGGTTTCTGACTTTTGAACTCTGTTTCCCTCCGCCCAGACTTTTCATTCCTGCGTGTAATTTCATCTCCTAATCGTCGACATGTGTAAGTATCGTTCCTATAATTTTGACTCTCTGTCGGTGCACTTCCTAACTGATCAAGGTATTCATCTTAATGTCAGGTGCTACGGAGGTGGACCTTTCGGGACTAAATGGTCGCGATGTAGAACCCATAGTGAAACTAACCAGCCGGAAATGTTCGACAGGCCTCCCTCTCTCGTCCGGTATATTGACCGAGGTACACGCCGAATTATTCTCCTTATCACTATCAGAAAGCTCCCAAAGCTCACTCGACATTGGAACTCGTCAATGCAGAAAGTTATGCTGCAAGGTAATCTGGAAAGCGATCGATGACACTTCGATCATTCTCTAACATTAGCGCGGAAGCTCTCAATAATATACGTAGCGTTGTATCGTAGTCATTGCCGAAATGGTTTCGGCTGGGTGAGCCAAGGGGAGGGGGGTTGAACCGAACATACTTAAGCGAGCTTAGGGACCATGGAGTGTTGGACTGGCACGTCTTCTATTTCATAATCCTCTCCTGCACTCTCGTTTCAGTCTGTTTCTCCCTCATCTCCCTTCCTGACTCCTGCGACGTCCTCACATGTAGAACAAGCTATTCTGGACGTAACTTTGTCTCTACACAAAAGGTTGAGGCATTTGACATGTGAAAAACGCACTTGACTTTCACTAGCTCTTCAGGCATCAGGAAAGTCAATCCAAAAATCGTGGTATTTGATGTTGCCTGATTACATGTGTGTGTGTACACAGATTCATTTTGTGAGAATGGCACGGAAAGTCACTAATGAATGCCCTACTGTTCATGGCTGTGTTATTCATGTGACAACACAAGCTTAACGTGTGCTAATCAGTCTCTCCATGTGTCAGAGACACTGAACATGTGCACGTTTAGTGTGCATGCAAATACTGTGAAATCCACAAAAATACTTTCGGCTCTTGTTTTTCAAGTGCGGCTGGTCTGAAAATAAGCACTGCTCACCTCCCCAAAAAAAAAGTTCTCTCGAGTGCCAATCGTCAAGGTGGATTCCATAGAAAATAAGAAACTAACGCTCAATCCGTCGTGCGCACAGCAATTCCTCTGCTTCTTCACACGAAGCTGCAGCGATACACGCAGAAGAAAAACGTCGGTGAAGTCAATTTATTCCTGTACCCGGTACCTGATAATATATATAAACCATCCTCTTTTGAACTACTTTGACTACGCTCTGCGTGAATCAGCCGAAATCCACCCATATGAAACGACGCTTCGTACTCCTGGCCTTCGCATCACTGCTACAAACTACGAAGGATGTTCTCGACTAAGAATGGATACGGATGTATTATTGAACCTACGCTTGAGTAACTTTGGGAGAAGACATTGAAATTGTACGACTCCAAGATTGCGCTGGAAACGCAAAAACTCTGCCATAATCTAGGGCAAATATCGTTTCCGAGAAAAAACTATAATCGCATCCCCAAAGAACATGAAGTCTGGTACTGACACCCAATCATTCATGGGGGTTGCAGTTTAGTGAAGGTTTTGAAACTCATCGTATTGCCTGGCGAAGTTGCAGGTACGGTAGCGATAGTAATGGAACTGAATTCTTGGCGAGTGATTCTGTTGGTGTGATCAGACATTGGCTACTTGTATTTGAGAATTCGCATAGGGGTCCTGTATGGAATACTGGGGGGCACTACGACATCCTCGAAGCGGTACTAGGGACACTATCAGGACCACTGGCGCGGCTCTGGACTTTCCATCACTTCGCTTGACTCTCCGCAATTAATATCGCGCGGGCAAACTACAGACCCACCGTTTCTGCCATGCAGCAAATAAACAAGTAATCTGGGCTCCTTGTGGAATGTCCAAATTTTCAACGTAGAAAGTATACGTCCGGAACACTGTTTGATCTGAGAAAGGATCCCCCTCTCGACGTCAGTATATACAGCATTGTCTGATTACTTCTCACTACTGCATCAGCATGAGTTCTTGGTGCATGAGAAGCGCATTTGTCGATGATTTGACAAAAAGCACCGGTAGCACAGCAGGTATACGCGGTAAATCTGGATCTTTCTTCTATTACCATGCAATTAGAGAATGAACGAATGCTCTGAAATTCCACTGTTAAAGTTCTCATGGACGAGTCCAGTGTCAAGATAGAATCGCCTTATTTCACAAGTTGAGAAGTTCTTCTGTAGTGCTGCATTCAGGGTAGACTTTTATGGATCCTTTTCGAGACCAATCCACCACGGCGACATTACATACGAGGCCGATAATTTTGTAAGAGAAAAAGAACGAAGTAAAGAGTTGACGACTGTAAATAATGTTTACCAAGCCTCACGTGTAGAAAACTAGTTTCGGGTTTTCAACATCAGAACTGTTTTTTATAAGACGAAGCCTCTTCTTAAGTTGTCTAAGCTTCGCTCGGAAATAGCGCTTTTACAGACTTCACAATTTGCCTAGGTGTCGCAATTTCGAGATTGTTTCCGAGATTGAATTGAATGTGCTCGTTTTGGCACAAATCAACCGACCGAAGGAATGAGCCCCATCCGCCAGTCCTTGGAATATCCCGACTGCATTGACACGTCGTTGCACTTGCATTCTACAGAATCTCGGGGCAGAGTGCCCTTTTCTTGTCTTTCTTGCCTAGTCATCTTTTATGTGGAGGCATGTTGAAGCAGTTTGTGTATCGAAAACGAATGGAAATCTGGAATCTTTCTATTGCAATAGAATCTGTCTCATCCGTATGGCGTTTAACGTTATGTTTTTGGAAGAAGAAGGCATCGAGAGGACTGAGAAAGGAACTTTCATATTCTCTTTTCTTGGGAGTTATGAAAACAGGACAATCCATCAATGTCCGTATGTTCCCCCTTTTTAAACAGCCCGCTGACGGTCATCGTGTACACAGTACGTCAGAAATGTCAGCCGACGCGTGCGATAACAGATGCAGACGAAGGTGGCTATATGTTGAAGTGTAGTCGATTTTGTAAAGATTGAGACGTCAGTTGTTATGTGGTGCACGAACCAATTCTGGCATTGGGGCCGGGGTGCCTTTAAGAAGGCAGATTTGAGCAAGTCGACGTCGTTTGATACCGGAAGAGCAGAACTGAAAGAGTGCAAGAGTTTGAGTGTTGACGTGCTAAAGTTGGAAGCTAGGTTCGACAAATTGTATCGAGAAAACTCGGTTAACTATGTCCATAAAAATATTCAATACGATGGCTGCTGTGGTCCGCAGTTCCCAGAGGATAGAGGAATGTCTTCATTCAATTAAAATTGTAGAAGACTCTTCGATATCGGCTCCTCTGCTACAAGCTGCAGATTAACGAATCGGCATAATTCCGCATCGCAAGTACGAAAGTGAAGAAGTTTTCTTTATATTGAAAACACAGTACCGGATACATGTTAGGGAGAATATCACCATATTAAGATCGACAAAATTGACCGATTAATCCATTTTATATATGGTGTGAAATGCGAAGCGATTAAAGACGGTGACAAGTATACCTATAGTACAATAAGATTTATTTTCTGGCTGTGGATGTATCCGTAGTATGTTGTGTGCTAGATTTTATCTAGCGTCTTATTTGGTTTATCTGATTGAACAGGGTAATAGCAACCCTGATGATTGATTGTACCACTAAGCAATACCTGTACATCACAGTTTCTCGAAAGTTTGCAGAAAAGGATCATACGATTACCGTTCGGGACATAGAAATATTCAGACTGAAGAGAGATGTATCAGTTGGTTTGGTTGAGAAAGACTCTGAAGACAAATGTACAATTCCTCAGACTGTCGCTTATGGAATAGTATCTTTTAGACAACTGGCCTCATACGAAGCCAAACCTCATGTCGTTTTTTTTTTGTGATTGCCGCCTTCCGGAAAACCTCAGCTCTCATTGATCTGTTCATTTGTGCCCAAGGAATGGTTAGAGAGTTAATGATTTCGAGAGTATGTACTTTGCGACCCTCGCGGGCTAGGCCCTGGGGAAAAAGGCTCTTTGAAAATGGCCTTTCTTTGGCAGTATATGTTGTCTTTTTCCAACCTTATACTGCTGAAACTCTCCCAAACTACTCCAGGCGGTCCTTTGTTATTTTACAGTAGATAGGAAGCTTAGAGCCTTCTTTACTGATAGCTGTGTATGAAAGAAAAGGGTGTGATTAGAGCGAAGTCCGGAAAAGAGCACAAGGGGTCCAGCCGTACTCACCACATCAACTCTAAAAGATTTATAAAGTACATTTTTCGTTGTAAGGAATAGTAGCTCTGGCCTCATGTGAGGCAAGCCCCCTGGTAAGTAGACCCTTGGCCCCGCAAGCGTGTGAAGGATACTGTGACATTAGCTTTTTTATCCAGTGCTGTTCATGCGAATGTTCGGAAAAGACAATCTTCACTCAGAACAGACTGACGGTGAGGACAGGCTCAGAAACATCAAATTCATTCTTAAATTGACGTGTGAATGACCCAGCAAAGAGGGAAACCACATGTTCACTTTCGTCGTCATGTGTAGATCCGCTATATGCGAATTTGCTCGGAAATCCGAATTGGATCCGAAACGATGACATTCGCTGCTGCACTGTGCTACCGTATTATGTGGTGCCGCAGCACCAATCATGATATCTGTAAACATGGGAATGAGCCGAATCGATCGTTGCTCAAAGTTCTGCTTACACTACATGTGTTAGCCTCACAGAGATCTGAATGCGGGGTAGTTGCAAAATAAGGAGATAATTTGGATATTGACAAAGTGTCGACCCAATCGGATTGTAACCAGGCGTCGGCTGTAATGACGAGAAAGTTTGGCCCAAATCCGGAGTACAAACCATGTGCAACTGTGCGCCGCCGCCGCCGCCGTCGGCCAGTGCACCGTCTGGAAGGTGCGCAATTCGAAGTCTTGCACCGAGTCATTCAGGGGCTCTGGTCGTTCCCTATCTCTTACACTCCACCGATTAGTGTGCCTCGGCAACCCCTGCACTGTCACTCGGTGGAGCCTGTTTTTTATTTGTTTATTTGTTTTTCTTTTTTGTTGGAGCGTCTCTATACTTGTCTTTGAAATCACTCTCCACAGCTGCTGAAAGCGCTCGTCCCGTGAGGTTCTTCCGCAAAGTGTTGTTGCGCGCTTGTCGCACCCGTTTCTCTTTCTTTCCTTTGCACGCACTTAGGTCTCCGCATTCGCAGCCCTATTTTTCTGTTCCATCCTTTTTTCCTCGCTCTGCCTATCCCTGCAGCTAGCACACACTGCGCGTTGGAGGTTGTGTTGTCCTGGTTTCGCCCGTGTCTGGTCATTTGTAGAGTTTGGTGTGCAGGAGTGGAGTACTCGTGCATCAGAAAGATGTCGGAGCGTGTAACCAAGCAGGATCTACGCCGAGGGCGTTTCAAGAAAGCTATCGATCGCGATGAGGCGCGGCGTCAGCGCGAGGACAACCTCGTAGGCATTCGCAAGGCGAAGCGCGAGGAAAACCTCATGAAGAAGCGTCGCGAAAAGATGGGGTTTTCCTCATTTGGCGCCTCTCATGCCGATCTCGACGTTTCGTCCACTGACTCCAATACAGCCATTGCTACTCAGTTGCATGGAAAGCTACCTCAAATGGTCGCCGGTGTCTTTTCGGACAATCCAGCCGATCAAGTGCAGTACACCCTCGAGTTTCGTCGTCTGCTTTCAATCGAGCGAAACCCACCTATTGAGGAGGTCATCAAGCAGAATGTGGTTCCGAGGTTTGTGACGTTTTTGAGGGAGGATTCTCAGCCTCAGTTGCAGTTTGAGGCTGCGTGGGCTTTGACGAATATTGCGTCTGGAACTTCGGTTCATACAAAGGTTGTGATAGACAACGGGGCTGTTCCTGTGTTTGTTCATTTGCTGAGCTCTGCCAATGATGATGTTCGGGAGCAGGCCGTGTGGGCACTTGGCAACATCGCCGGGGATTCTGCTTTGTGTAGGGACCTTGTTCTTGAGGCTGGAGCACTTCATCCTCTCCTCATGCAACTCACTGGGGACTCTAAAGTTACCATGCTGCGCAACGCGACGTGGACCCTTTCCAACTTGTGCCGCGGCAAACCGCCCCCAAATTTTGAGATGGTCAAGCCAGCTTTGGGAACGTTGGCCCATCTCATCTACTTTGACGACGAGGAAGTACTTACTGATGCTTGCTGGGCGTTGTCATATCTTTCTGATGGAGACAACGGGAAAATCAAAGCGGTGGTAGAAAGCGGCGTAGTAAAACGCTTGGTAGAGCTTCTGTTGCATCAGAGTATTTCAGTTCAGACTCCGTCACTTCGCACCGTCGGAAACATTGTTACCGGCGACGATGTGCAGACTCAGTTTGTAATCAATGTTTCAGCTCTACCCTGTCTCTTGAATCTCCTGAATTCTCCCAAGAAATCAATTCGCAAGGAAGCTTGTTGGACGATCTCAAATATTACCGCTGGTAACAAAGAACAGATTAATGCAGTCATGGAGGCTAACATCATACCGCCGCTCATTCAGATTCTCACAAATGCAGATTTCGATGTCAAAAAAGAGGCCGCCTGGGCTATTTCGAATGCAACTTCAGGTGGCAGTCCTGCCCAGATCAAGTATCTTGTAGAGCAGGGGTGTATCGACCCTCTCTGTTCTTTGCTCACTGTACATGACGCTCGCATTGTGAGTGTGGCATTAGAGGGTCTCGATAATATCTTGCGTATTGGGCAAAAGGAGAAGGATACCAGTGGTGCTGAGTTTAATGAGTATGCGCGGGCAGTTGAAGCTGTCGGCGGACTGGAAAAAATCGAGGGATTGCAGCAGCACTCCAACCAAGAAGTGTATGAGAAGGCTGTGCGTATTCTGGAGGTGTTTTTCATGGGGGATGAAGAGGAGGAGATAGACGGTGTTGTCCCAGATAACACTGGAGGACAATTTGGGTTTGGAGTTTCTACTGCCCCTGAGGGTGGATTTAACTTTGGAGGTCCTACATCAGGTGCTTTCGGGGGGAATGTCACTGGTGCATTTGGCAGCACCGGTCAAGATCAGGATCCGAGCTTGGGACAATAAGACGAACGACTGAGTGGGACTACCCTCCTCTCTACCCTTTCATTCCCTACCCTGTGCTTGTCCTCATAGTGAATTTGCGGGATGTATCACCTACGACTTATGTCGTCCGCGTGATCGGTGATGTCGTACCCGCTGTCGAAGATCACTGCAGGGGATATGACCGCCGAGTACTCCTGCGAAGCGCTTTGTGCTCTATTGACTTTCAATCGTCAGCTTCCCTCTCTTGATCCTTTTTCTTCTGGAAGGCGGTGTGGCAAACGTCTGTTCTGTCCCAAGACCGTTTGCCAACGTTTCTGACTTTCCATCAAATGTTACACCCTTCGCGCACTATGGTCATATCAAGTGGATGTGCTCATTTGTCGTCGACGCTACGCATTCACGAGCAATTACACCAGCCGGTAATTTCTGTGTTTAGCAAAGCGCAGAACTCCATTCGTTGACACCTTGTTGAATATTGTGCTGAGGTCTGCTCGGGGCGAAGTGATTGGAGCAGACCAATTAGTTGGGTGCAGCACACAACATAACAGAATCTCTTGTTGCATCGTCGTCGATGAAAACATAATGCATGGTCTGATTGATGGAGTGAAACCCGCTACGTGTGGTTCTCCAAATTGCGTAGCAGCAGGACACAGTTTGTGCCTTATCAACGGTGCTTTGAACAGGAATGGACGATATGGCTTGCTGATGCGGTCCCCGTATTCGAAATATTCCACGACACCATATCAGTTCTGGTTGCGTTTCTGCTCCTTTGTGCGGCAGCATCATCTTATGCTGGTGCTTGTGTAGGCTTTCTTGTGTCCTAGAACGTACTCTATCTCCTTTAGCCGCGCGTCCATTGTCCTATCCCTTAAAAGTCCTTCTCCATGATATCCCTACCTCTTGCCCATGCCAAAATATCTTTTGTCTGTGTAGTATTGTAGAGTGCCCGATGTCTTTCAACTAACACTTGATTCGCTTTGGACAGTTAGTGCGTCTGCAACCGCCATGTACAGTGGCTGAGAAGTTGGAGAGTCCGTCCAGCGATGTGTCGGAGATATAACTGAGAAAGAGGTAAGTGGATTTCATCAGACGGCAGGCTTGCCGAGGCACAAATTTAGGTAAATGTGTGCCTGTATTGCACTGGCTGGTAGAATGCCGATGCCGAGTATCTGGTTATACCCCTGTGTATGTGTCATGCAGTTGTTGCGGGGAGGGAAACAGCACACGACTATTTATAAGAAGAACCTACGTCGGTTGATGTCAGTCTTTGCTGTCCATTTGAACTCATGCTCTGCGCTGCGAGGATCTGCAAAGATTCCTTTCTGAAGTCCCCTCAGCTTAAGTGTGAATCGTGGTCCAAGTTCCTGTAGCCTTGCGCCATTCTTCTCAGCATTAAACACGTAGCGATGAAATCGGAAAAACACAAAATCTCGTTGATTGTGAAAGGTTGCTACTTGCCTCCCCACAAAGTTTGGACTGTGCGGAAACAAAGAACCCAGCATACGCCCCACGCGCATCCCCAGCGCCGTCGTGAAATTGTTTAGAATCACCTCTGGCGTATGCCCTGTACACCGCCCGTGCCCGCGAATGGCGTTGCTCGGAATAAACGACGACAGCTTGTACACGGCCGTCGGCCCACTTGGCAAATGCACATGCGTCAGTTGCGTCACCTTGCCTTTGTCCTCCTTGACAACAAGCACATCCGTGTAGCTCTTCCCGGTGGCCTTCTCCGCAAAGGCGCTGATCGAGGCGTGCAGACGCTCAAAGTAGATGGCACCGGGAAAGACGGGCAGGACTGCCTTGACAAAGTCAAACGACACGTCCGTGGCACGCAAGCCCGTGGTGACAACGACGCGCGGACGGGCGTCACCGGCCAGCGTGGAGGTAAACTCGTCGGTGATGGCCAGGGCCTGCTCTCGCGTGAGCGGGTGGCCGGTGGAGGCGTCAAAGACGCGTGACGCTTCAATGGTGACAGGGGCACGCCGCGGCGGTGCCTCGGGACCTAGTTGCTCTTCCAGACGGTGGCGGGAGCGGCGTGCCTCCGACTTGAGGCGCTTGGCCTGCCGCCGACGCTTCTTGAGCAGGGTGGAACGGACGGCCTTGTTGCCAGTCGACTCCATGCGAAGTTGCAAAGCGGTGGAGGACTTGTCCATTCTGGGACGGGGGCAGGGAGCGGGTGTGAAGCTGTGAAGGAGAGAGGTATGAGGGGAATTGGTGGAGGGGGCGGGGGGGAGAAAATAGGACGAGGTAGGATGGTGCTGCAAAGAGGGGGTGGACAGGGGGGGCGGAGTTGGGTGAGACGTGAGACAGAGACAAAGGCAAGGAGTAAAGGAGCAAAGGGGTAATGGCAGAGGCGGAGGCAGAGGCAGAGGCAGAGGCAGAGGCAGAGGCAGAGGCAGAGGCAGAGGCAGATGCAGAGGCGATGGCGATGGCGATGGCGATGGCGAAGGCGAAGGCGACTGCGAAGGCACAAGGAATGGATTGTTCTACAGGGGCGGGCGGTGACAGGTACGGTGTGACGTGTGATGTGCAGGGTTGCAGTTGTTGAATGGATTAGGGATCTGATGTTGATCCCCTGATGATCCTCTGTTGATCCCCTGATGATCCTCTGTTGATCCCCTGATGATCCTCTGTTGATCTGGCCCGGTTTGTTGAGGATGGGGATGCGGGGCGGGGCCGTCTGTTGTGCAAGTTTCGAGTGCGCGCAGAGGAGGCGGAGGCACACAGTGCTGTGTCACTGAAATTGAATTTCTGTGTTTCGAGATTTGGGTGCACAACCTGAAAAGTGCGGAAAGATACTGCTTTGTTGGGAAAAGCAGGTGCCCACGTGGACAACGCTGATCCCCCGCTTCACGTGCGCGCAAACACACACACTTTGTGGTGCCATTGCAGTTTTGGGGCTTCGCCTACTGCCGCACGAGTCGGCTTCATGCCGCCCCAATTGAGGCACCCAGTTGAGGCATCCCGTTGATCACTAGTTTGCCCCACCACACACACACACACACTATGTCCACTCACTTCAACTGACCCGAATTCCCTCTCCGCTTCACTCTCCGCTTCTCTCTCCGCTTCACTCTCCGCTTCTCTCTCCGCTCCTCTCTCCGCTTCTCTCTCTCTCACCCAACGCCCCCACGCCGCCCCCCACTCCCCAACCCCTCCAACCACCCTCTCGCCCACTCCCCCACCTCACCAAACCCTCACCC
>JAUKWC010095154.1:0-27016 GCA_032356245.1 Endocladia muricata
CCCGATGATTCACCATTGGCTGTTGCGTCAAACCCAAGCCGATCAACAAAGCGTATTGGGTTTCCATCTTCATCGGCTTCGAGCAGGTAGATATTTTCGCCATTCGATGAACTAAGCGCAAATGGAAAAGGATTGTTTACATTTGCCGCATTGTTGAAGTCCGTTTCATCGACAACGGGGTAGTCACCTGCTGCAATAATGCTGCCGATCTCAAATCGATATTTGTTTGGTATTCTGGGATCATCGCTTACTAACCAGCCCGAAATATCGATAGCTGCGCCGGTTGTGTTGAGCAGCTCAATCGTGTCGATATCAGGTAGATCTGTATGCGCAAGCACCTCGTTAAAGACGAGTCGATTGTCCGATCCAAGACCGTCGCGCCCGGGCGAGCCATGATATTCGCTGGTCGAACGCCAGTTGTTTCCATCTGCCAAATATTGATCGCGCGCTGGCTGCGTTGTGGGCACAGCAGATGGATCAACTAATTCGGCTGAACTGCCATCGCCATCGGCTCGACTGGGCCAATCACCACCGTCGGCATATGTAACCTCTGCTATCACGCTGCCATCTGCGGCATTTAGCGTGAACGACTCCCCACTGTTTTTAAGCCCCCCCAACCACGGACCATCGACAGTCAGACCGCTTTTATACCATGGGGATGCTGGTGTTGTATAGCGCTGAACAAATGCTGCCGTGTTTTTGGCAATAACAATAAAGCCGTCGGGTTGAATGATAGCGGAACCAAGTGTCACCGTAATCCCGCCCGTGATCGACACATTGGTGAGGTCGATGGGCGAGGAGCCGCTGTTTTTTAATTCGATAAATTCATAATCATCATTGGCTACAGGGTTGTAATGAATTTCGGTGACGATTAAGTCGTTAATGGACGTTGGTGCTATTCGGATCGACTTGCCCGCTAGAGGTTGTCGCATATTATGTAGCGCGGCAAATGCAACAAGCAATGCTAGCCCGCTAAAGCCGATCGTGACTAATGCCGTGAGCATAGAGGCCCGCAGCGTGCGCTGACTATTTTTCAAAATTGTCTGCTCCTTTACTGTAATCAATAGCCTTGTTCCCAAATAAGGATTTAGCGGGGTGTATAGTCACTATGAAGAAAAAATGCTAATAATAAATTTTGTCATACACTACCGGTTCTGGTGCTGACCTGAGTATATCTGTCGATATGCTTTATATACGATCTATATACAAAAATGAATCTGGCAATCTATACTACCACATTTTATGATGTAATTCTCTCCTTTGTTTGCATAGTAGATGCGCGCTTTTTCTGCCCGCGTTATTCTATCTAATTCAACAGAATGCGTGTATCGCCTAGACCGAAAGGTTGGGTTCCTGTCAAAAGGTAAAGAAAAGGGGCATCCACGTACACATGGATGCCCCTTTTCTTTACCTTTATTGATTTTTTGAGATATTGTGAGATGAACTGGGGATTCATTCCCGTAGCAGGCGCGGAATTCATTCCGCGGTTTACTTTCTGGCTATTCTGGCTTTGTCGGGCTATTGAGGGTCATCCTCTGCATTGATTTGTGATTGGCTATTGCTAATGATTGGCAGGTACATATTGTTGGTCAATATTTTTGCTTCGTTGCGCGGCGGTGATTTATCGAGTGCTGCTAAATTAAGCGTGCTCTCTGCAATGCGGACATCGTCAATGGCTGCCTCGACTAAACTTGGCGTTTCGCCATCGGCGGCTTCAATTAGGAGATAGATTTCTTGACCCTGAAACTCATCGAGGCTGCTGGAGAATATTTGCCATGCGCCTTCTTTAATCTGGCTTACTCCGGTTTGGTGGAAGAGCGTCTTTGTTGTATTGCCAACGACCTTAACTTTTAAGAAATCAGCCTGCCCAACATTGCTCCAGTGAGATAGGTAATAAGCAAATGTTAGCGTTGTTGCGCTGCTGCTTGGCAATGCGATAAGCGGCGAACGAATCGAGGTCACGCCCTTGTCGACATCATGTTTGCCCACATTGCTGCCTGCCAATGGCCCTGTTGCCAGTGTAGTTACGCCACTGTGCGCTTCATTAAGCTGGAATATATAGCCATCATGGCTGGTTTTTTCTAGGCCGCCTCGTTGCCACTGACCTGTTGTGGCTGTATCAGTGTTGGCTGGATCTGTTGTCCACCCCTGGTCACTTTCAAAATCATCCTCAAAGTAAATGGCGTTATCTGGCTGAACTGTCGGTGTTAGCGTTGGTGTCGGCTGCGGTGTGCTGGTCGGCGCAAAGGATACCGATGTAGAAGCAGGTGTAGAGACTGGTGAGACACCATTTGTACAAATCTCCATACCCCAACCATTGAGTACGCCCCCATCGGCTGCTGCATAATGATCGATAATTTCTAAGACCCACGGTCCATTTGCATTTTGATCGACAAAGAGAGAGAGTGCCTGTTCTGGCGTAAATGTGCCGTTAATTGTTGGTATAGATAGTGTACATTGCGTATCGACTGTGGCAATTCCGTTGCTATTATCCAAGGTCACATCGATATCATCACGCTGACATCCCCACGTGCTTCCTGGTATGCCCGGTCGATTGATGAGCAAGGCCGTAAGCCCACTTACCTGATGATTCAACTTAAATTCCAGATCACCTACCCACTCATGCGACATGTTAATCGAAACGCTTAACTTGCTGATGCTGCCTTCCGCGGTAACATCAATTGTGGAACTTGTCTGGGTGTTGCCAACAGGCAACGATTTAGGAATATCCGTACTGGTATAGGTCGTACAGGTATTTGTTTGCGGCACGGCTGTTGGCGTGTTCGTTGGTATGGCTGTCGGCGTGTTGGTTGGTATGGCTGTCGGCGTGTTGGTTGGTACGGCTGTTGGTGTGTTCGTTGGTACGGCTGTCGGCGTGTTGGTTGGTATGGCTGTCGGCGTGTCGGTCGGCGTATTAGTGGGCGTGGCTGTCGGCGTGTTGATAGGAACTACGCTACGCAGAGTCGAAAAGTCTTGCGTCGTCGCGCCGCCATCCCATAAATTTGGTGCGCCAAATGTAGATGTTGTGCCATCATTATAAGCCGCGGTTGCTGAAATCGAGGTGGTCGGATTTTCTTCTAACTTTCCAACCTCTGCATTGCCCACACCCGGGGCAAATGCACCCGCATCTTCACCCGCAGGACCAAAAACAAGATTGCCTGCTGCATCGCGGATAACAACCTGCCAATTCTTACTGTTCGTATCAAAATTTGATTGCGTATCGGGCGTGAAATAAGCACCCGCATCACTACCGTTAGCCTGCAAATTGATCCACCAATCACCGCTGGCCGGATCATAAGAGATCTCGTCAGGCACATCTTCAGATATAGTCAGAATTGTGCCGCGCCGTAGAGTTGCCAAGAGTGGCTTGTCGGCAAACTCAAATACATCTGTGCGATAGCGACTACCGCTAAAGTTATCGGCATCCCAAATCTCTACTCTCCAGCCACGTATGTCTAGGTTATCTACAACTGTAACGAGTTCGAACCAATCGCCACCATTGCCCAAAACCTGACCAAAGGTTGTGTCGCTTCCACCTTCCTGCAGCAGCTCAGTTTTATCCACTGCGTTATATTCATTTAGGATCATCTTTGCTGTTGGTGGCGCAGGCGTCGCTGGTGCCGATGGTTGGCTGTTTGTGCCAAGATTTTTTGCAGCAAGTTGATCCATAACTTTGTTTGAACGATCGGGGAACCAGCTATTTTCGACCCAACTCACCTCGGTTTGCCACTCCGAAACACCCAGAGGCGTCCCTACCGCAGAATTCCCCCAGCGGGCTGATTCGGCCAGCAAAGCAGACTCGACTTGTGCTTTACGCTGATCCCAACGCGCGCGTGCGGCAGATGCGGTGAGGGCACCACCATCGACCTTGAGATGTTGCCAAGCGCGAAACTTAAATTCTTCCACATACTGGCTATTCGAAGTTAATGCCTGATGCAGCCATGTTGGGTTGAAATATTCCTGAGAATAATATTCATTATCGCCTAGAACGGGAAAAGGGCCGATACGATCAATATTTGTATCGTGGTCACGAGCACCCAAGCTATGCTCGGCGTCATGCGCAAAAAAGGTCCACTTTGCTCCATTTCGTGTGCGGTCACGCAATGCGTACCAATTATTTCCACGTTTGTTGCTCAGAAAATTTGAAATAACCGAATCGCTGTCGCCGCTATAAAAACGGACAAGTTGACTATCAATCAGGCTATCAATATCCACCATCTCTTTGATCTGTTCATACTCGCTGCTGCTAACGTTCTGATCTTGAATTAGCTGCCAGAGAGCTTTCCACTCTGCGTCACTGCCTGCTGATACCTCATATTTTCCGCTGTCAGGATGAACTGAGCCCGTACTACTCCAATCCATGAAATGTTTTATAACGTCATAATCAGCCTCGCTCCCGCCATAGTAATCCTCTGCATATTCTTCCGAAACCCGCTCTTGGGTCATAAAAATTCCCCAATACTGGCCGTTGAGATAAACATGGACGTAGCTGCTGCGTGTATATGGCTGCCCCATGGCCGCCTGCGTATCACGCGACCAAACTTCGCGTAAAAATGTGTTTCTGTCGCTGCCAGAAAAAGACCAGCTATAGTTTTGAGCCGTGCGTAAATCTAATTTTTTAAACGTGTCGACACCTTCGTCCCCAAAGAGTGGATAGTTCAATTTTCCACCATAATTGCCGTTGAAGTAGAACCGAAATGAATGTTTTGGATTGTTCCCGCGGCGACTATATCCACCCCTCATCCTCAACCCTGCATCGATCTGGAAGCCTTCAGAATTATCTGGATGTAACCATTCGACCGAAATTGGACGTTCCCACTCTGCACCTTTCTGCTCTGCATTGACGTAAATGCCTGTGTCGGGATTAAAAAGATTATCGATATCAGTAACAATCGAAACGGATGGCAAACTTTTTAACGCCTGCTTAACGGCAGTGCGCTGTCCATTAACCACATTTGGATCCATGCCATAGTTGAGCCGCTGGTCATTAACCGTTCCTGTCGGCCAATCTGCTGGCGTTTGTTGCTCAATTACATCATCCAAAAAAATGTAAGAGAAGGTCTGAACTGTCGAGGAATTTGCACCGCCTAAGATAGCAAGCGCACGGAGCGTTGTTGTGCTATCAATCGAGATTGGACCGCTGTATACGTTTCCTGTCGACGCGGTTGGTTGAGTACCGTCGATTGTATAGCGGATCGTCGCGCCTGGCTCTGCCGAAAGCGCAACGCTTTGTGGTGTGCTGTAAAATCCGCGCGCAACTGAGGCCGCCGGGGCGACTGCTGCATAAGGAAAAATGCCGCTGCCGTTGCTATTTGCGGCAGTGGGTGGGGTAAAATAGCGCTCATCGCCACTGCTGTTGAGACCAAACGCAACATTTTCATACTGTTGCGGATAAGTCGGAGAAAACTCATTTTCAACCGTTGTGGATCCATCCGAAAGACCCAAATATTCACCTGATGCAGCAAGCTTAAAATTCGTGTGGAGTTCGCTCCCTGCAATGGTGCGATCTTTGTTTGATGCAAAAATAATAAGATATTCACCCGCGCCAATTGTCATATTTGGAAAGGCCCATTTATCCATTTGGGCGCTATCATCAGTTAAATAATATCCTTGAAGGCTGATGATTGTTGACGTGGTGTTGTGTAGCTCGATCCAGTCAGATGCAACACCATCTTCATCTAAAATAGTGTCAACATTTGAGGCCATAAACTCGCTAATGACTAGCTGGCCGCTGCTTTGAGCCATTATCACCTGCTGTGGCTGGATTGTGGTCCTAAATGAAGCCACCAAAAAGCAAAGCACACAAATAAAAATGAGCCGAGAGAAATTCTGCATAATATTTCTAGTTCCTAAATTAAATCCCGCTTACTGTAAGCTAAAAGGATGTCGAATGTGCTTTTGGGACAGGTAGAAACGGAGACCCTGTTCAGAGGATGGCGGCAACTGGATTGAAATGAACCGGGCTATCAGTGGAGAGGTAAATGGATTTGCCTAAGATCAGCATATGGGCGTGCAGACTAGGCAACTATTTTGCTTATTTAAACGCTCTTAAGCCTAAAATAGCTGTGGTTACAAGCTTATCATGAAAAATACGACTATAGGGTTTCAGTAAGCTTGCAATTTTTTATGATTTTTCTGGGAAGTGAAATAAAAAAGAAGTAATGGTCGACGCCATATCTACAGGTCGCGCCATGTTTGAGGGTGACAGAACTCGTGGCACAAAGCGGGCCGCACAAGATTAAATGATTGTCACCTATTGGGCCAAAGGGCCAGAGCGGTGAAGGGTGAAGAGTGAAGAGTGAAGAGTGAAGAGTGAAGAGTGAAGAGTGAAGAGTGAAGAGTCAGGTGAACGGCTAAAAAAAGGTGCTCCGCTCTCAATTAGATTATCACACTATCAGATCTGATAGTGTGATAATCTAATTGCTGGTATGCGTCTAGACTTGGTGTGATAGAAGTGAATAATTGTGAGATAGTCCACGACTGAACTTAATAAAAGTTGGTTGTCGCTTTGCCAAAATTTATCCACCAAAACAGATATACGAGCGTGCTAAGATCGGGTAAAAACCTTGCGCGTTACCTCGTGGGCTGCTTCTTCTTTTTCTTTGCTCCACCCATTTTCGGACACAGCCGTAACAATTAGATCGCGTACCTCTTCTGGTGAATCACTTACGACCATCAGATCAAGATCTGCGGCAGATATATTGCCATATTCGAGCATGGTTGATCGAATCCAATCAAGCAGGCCGTTCCAAAATTTTGAGCCAAATAAGATCACGGGGAAGTTGTGAACTTTACCCGTTTGGATCAACGTTAGTGCTTCGAAGAGTTCATCCATCGTACCAAAACCGCCAGGAAATATCACGAACGCCTGCGCATATTTGGTAAACATAGTTTTGCGCACAAAGAAGTAGTGAAAATTGATAGCAATATTTGCATACTGGTTGACACCTTGCTCAAATGGTAGCTCAATTCCAAGACCAACCGAGACGCCATTTCCATCTATTGCACCTTTATTGCCCGCCTCCATAATCCCTGGCCCACCACCTGTGATAATCGATAAACCAGATTCTGCCAGAAGTTTGGCTGTTTCTATCGCAGCTTGGTATACTGGATCATCAGGTTTTGTGCGCGCCGAGCCAAAAATTGTAACGGCTGGCCCCAATTCTGCCAATCTATCAAATCCCTCTACAAACTCTCCCTGAATGCGTAATACGCGCCATGGATCAGAGTTTTTAAACGCTGCTTTTTGGGGATCGGGTGTCGCAAGTAATTGTTCGTCTTGCGTTTTTTTTTGCGTTGTATTCTTCGTTGGTTCGAGCATGCTTCTTATTTACTCCATTATCTATTGTATGGCTATGAGGCCATTCTAAAAATTAAAATATCCAGTATGGCCGCAAGCTACACTAGAAAAACTGCTAATTTTCGTAGTCATAGCGTCAGATTGATTTTTAACCACAAATGAGTATAACGCAATCTATTAGAGAAGTCACTTCAATTTAAGACTATTTAGATAAGAATTTAGTGTGCGTGATCACCATATGAAATTTTAGGATTGCTGGAATGGTCTTGCACTTACCATTGAGAGAACATGAGTTATTTATTTGTAACGACAAATCAGAACAAAGTAGCGGAACTTCAACAAATAGTAGAGCATCCGTTTCAACAAGTTGAAATTGAACTCCCTGAAATTCAGGCTGTTGATGTGAAGGATGTGATCGAAGCAAAAGCAAAAGCTGCCTTTGCCAAAGTGGGGCAGCCTGTTTTAGTAGAAGATCCGGGTCTATCTATCTCTTCTTGGAATGGGCTCCCGGGCGCGCTGATTTATTGGTTTTTAAAATCGGTTGGTGTTCAGGGGATCTGTACAATGTTGGAAGGATTTATGTGTCGCGAGGCAACGGCAGAAACGTGTATTGGATATTACGACGGCGAGACATTTGTGGCTTTTTGTGGGAAAGTTGAGGGAAAGATTGCCGATTCGCCACGCGGTACGCAGGGCTTTGGATGGGATCCAATTTTTATACCAAATGGTTTGGACAAGACGTTTGCTGAACTTGATAATGATGAGAAGATGAATTTTTCGATGCGTACGGACGCTGCGCTACAGTTGAAGGCGTATCTGCAAAACCAGAAAAACTAGTCGCTATTGCCCTCCTCGCTATTTCCATCCAATATTCCATACTGCACTGTCTTTTAACTCACGCCAAGGGATACGATAAATGTTATCCGTCATAATGGCTTTGAGTTCGACTTCGTTCAATTTGCCCGAGCCATTATACACGCATTGAAATACGATGAAATGTTTTTCTCTGTTTTTTGGTTTGACAGCAGTCCATTTAGAATGCAAAAGTTTTTTTGAATTTACTTGGTTCATAAAAATGGCAATCATCCCCACTGAATATTTGCTTAATATAGACGTTAACAAACAAAGCAATTTTCTATCTGAGAGAAATTCTTTTGGTTTGTGGCATATTTTCTGAACGAACGCTATACAAAAAAGGGTGAACACATTAAAATGTGTTCACCCTTTTGTTTTGGTAGTACTCCCAAGGGGATTCGAACCCCTGTTGCAGGCTTGAAAGGCCTGAGTCCTAGGCCTCTAGACGATGGGAGCGAATTCTCGCTTCTACACCGTAAATTATCAGATAATAAAAATATATTCTTTTAACTTACGCAGATAGAGTGAGCGTTTCACCAAGAGTTGAAGTATAACAGTATCAGCTCAAATGGTCAAGTTTTTATTTCCTCAAATTGTACTTTTAACACGTTCGTGTGGGCGTAATTTGTCGTACAATCATGAGCGGCTGATTGATAACATCTCATAAAACTTTGCATATTCAATCAATTACTAACTCCAAACAGTACTTATAGGGGACTTTACTTCTATAATATCTGTATGATAGACTTTAGTTTTATCTGAACGTGCATTGTTTACTACTTAGCAGACCATTTGTCAGACTATTCGCAGACCGTGTTGAAAGACATTTTCTGTCCTTTGCGATTGGCTGAATCCACTCGGCCATATTATCTGCTATCTAAATATGCTTCGCAGTAGCACAAAACCATATTCTTTGTCTGCTATGATTGATGCAAAGTGGAAAAATGTTAATTTATGGCGGTGCTTGGTATAATACACCTTTCTTCATTCACCACCATTTAGGGAGCTTTGTTTGGACAAACTGATTGTAGCCTGTGTTCAGCCGAGAATGCGGGTTTTTGATACAATAGAAGAATATATAGACGATATTCGTCAGTACATTAATGTGGCACTACATCAGCAGGCCAACTTAATTGTTTTTCCTGAACTGTTGGGTTTGATGATTGTCCCTGCATTGATGGATACATCCCGCATACGCTTGAATCCTAAAAATGGTTCTGCTAAGAAATCGCGGCAGTCGATTCTTGATCTCGCTCGCCAGCCTTTTTTGGCTACATTTGGTGTGGACTTGCGCGATGGAATAAACGAATTTCTTCAGACGAATGCTGTCTACGTGAGTCAAATTTATGCAGACATTTTTGGTGGATATGCGCGCGAGTACGGCATTACTATTGTGGGACCTAGTGGCTATCTTGCAGATCCGCTAGATGGTAAGATCCGCAATATGGCTGGTGTCTTTAGCGCAGCAGGTGATCAGCTTGGCTATCAAAGCAAAATGAAGCTATCTTCTATGGATAAAGGGCTGGTTACGCCAGGCCAATCTTGGAACGTTATACAGACCGATGTTGGCGCAATTGGTTTGATACTTGGTGAAGATATTTTTTATTCAGGTGTATCTCAGTTTCTTGCTATGCAAGGTGCAGAAGTGCTGATCTCCATGGCTGCATGTGATCAACCGATCACCTCTAACCGAGTTCGCAGTAACGCAATTACCCGTATTCAAGAAACGCAACTTTATGGTGTTTTAAGCTATATCGTTGGTAATAACGTGATAGCAAAGAGGCAAACAGGCCTGTTTACCGGCAACTCTGCAATTATCTCACCTAAAGAGCTAACGGTTAAGAACGATGGTATCCTTATCGAGATTTTCGAGAGCAACAGCGAAGGTGTTATTACGGCAGAATTAGAATTTGAACCGTTGATACAACTCCATGATTTGTCCAACAGACCAACTTTTGCGGGTCTTTCTGCTGAGGAAAGAAGACAAATGATTGCCGATATCGAAGTGCAAATGTCAGAGCCACTGCCACCAAATTTTGATTTTACATCCATCGAAGATACAAGCGCACAGCCGCCAGAATCACTTGTTCCCGCTCACCAAGTAGCTATCGATACATATACGCTGGATCAATTACCCATTGTGGCATCTATCTCAGCGCGCTGGCCCCTTATGCCGCTAATCGACATAATTGAGCCAGTCGTTTTCGAAGAGTTCCAAGTTGCTGCGAATGACTTCCTTGTTGCACAGCGCGATGATAAGGATTTTGGCACCGCCGATGACGAGACTGAAGAGATGGATGCTCTTCTATAGAGAATACCTATCATAGAGAATACCTATCATAGAGAACACCCATCATAGAGAACACCCATCATAGAGAACACCCATCATAGAGAACACCCATCATAGAGAACAAGAACACCGGCGAAAAATGCCGCTGCCTACTGTTCTTTTACTTCGGTGACTCTTCTACTTTGGTGACCATGCAGCAAAAACACCCTCTCCGATTTCTGCTGCTTCCCCCTCTTCTATCTGCTGCACCCAAATGCTGCTTCCTCCATCACTTCCGTTTCCTGCATAAACAAATGCCGAACTGTCTGGTGACCATAGCGTCATACTTTGTACATATTGATCAAAAAATGGGAGATAATTCTGTAAAAATGTGCGGCTTGGGATAAAGGCATCATATTGCTGAATCGAGCTATCTTTTGCTCGCCAGACATACCAACGTACATTCGTTTGTCCATTTACCTCTTCCATCACCATATAAGCCAGCTTTTCACCATCGGGACTCCAGATAAAACCAAGGCTAGATTTACTGCTCACCTCTTGTGTTTGCATTGTGTCAATATCCACAACGTACAGCCCACTGGCGCTGTTTTGGATGCTAGCTGGATCCTCGGTAGCATAGGCAAAATACCGAGATGTCGAGTTGACCGAAAAAACAATTTGATTGTTATACGTGGTAACCTCTTTAATCTGGCCGCCCTCCAAATCGCTTAAGACGAGTGCTTGCTGACTGCCTTGATTGACCGCATAAATAATTTCGTCTCCACTGGCTACCCACTGTGGCGCAGAAAAGCCCCCCGATGCCCCCGAGAGTGGCGTATTTGTCCCATCTAGCGACCGAATTGACGTTTGCTGATCGCCGATATGAGTAAGTAATTGTTGACTATCTGGTGCCCAAGAAAAGTATGATGGTTGACCAAGTGCAAGCGTTTTCGAACTGATTCTGTCCGTTGCAACCTCCACGACGCGTAGGGCCAATGCTCCCATATCTCGATAGACCCAGTTGCTTAAATATGCAAGCCGTTCACTATCGGGACTCCAATAATAATAGAATGGCGCAAACGGGAGCCTTAGCTCTCGGCTTTGTTCCCCAAGATGATCGCCAATTTGGAGCGTGGATTGCGTGTTGCCTTGCTCAGAGAGTACTTTTGTCCAAGCAATGTATTTTCCGTCGGGCGACCATGTGGGTTGTTGATGGACCACTTCTGAGGCCAACGCATCATCCGTAATGGCAATAACATCATCCCCACCCGGACTCATCGTAAGAATATTACCATCTGTTCCCAAAACAAGCAGTCGATTGCTCGCTGCCGTCTCGACCGTAAATGGTTGATCTGCAGCAGTATCTGACTGGGCTTCTGGAGTGGCTACAGTTACGTAAGATGCGATATTTTCTGCCGTACAGCCCATGAGGGCAAACACAGAGATTAGGAGTAGCGAAAACGATATCGAACCGCGCCGCAACTTTTTCGATAATTGCATTCTTGAAATCATCGAAAGACAAGCAGAAGAATTTTGGTTTTGCATAATACCTCGGGATAGTTGAGTAAATTATTGGGCGAACTTTCGGATCGATTAGTCGATCTCGGCGTAATGAAAATGATAGCTTTTCAAACTATTTTACGATTAAATTTTACGATTAAATAGAGAGGAATAACCGCAATGGTGTTCCTGTCTCTGAAAGGGCTATCTTCAACGCATATTTTTCACAATTTGTTTTGAGGATATTAGACAAAAATATGTTATATAGTTGTAATATAACCGTGAGAAATATGGTGTACTATAAGAGGGGAAATAGCGCAAGAATCAAATAGACGTATAACAGAATTCTATTTCGACAGCCTATCATTTTTCGGATCGTGCTGTATGCAAATAGTCTTACAAATGGATACTCCTGCAAGACACTATCAAAAATACCTTGTCACTTGTCATGCGATGTGAAAGCATAGTATGAAAACTTGAACAATTTCTTAGCATTCTTTAGTACGGAAGTACTATATCGACTCCATCTAATTATTGATACTATGATGAGTGAGAATTTCTCCCCTCTTGACCTACTTAACTGGTCAACCACCGCAGACGAACTAAATTTGTAAACAATTAGGCCATTCAAAAAATTAGAGTATCCAGTGGGGCCGCAAGCTATCCCAGAAAAACCGCTAAAACTCGGATACTTATTTTTTGGTTTAGCCTTATTCTTAAAATAAATAGTATTCGACTTTTTGAATAAAATAGAACCGTATGAAGCTTCTTTTTTAGTTCACATACCGAGCGCATCATGTCTGTATTCACATCCAGTTCTTCTAACAGACTTTTAAAATCAAACCCGATTCGTTCGGGGACTGCAACCATGCGCCAGAATTACCTGTTATCCTACGGTTCTGGTGCAGGCAGTGCGTCAGGAGCCATTGCAAATCTTGCCTTGCGCTGCTTGGCTATATGCGGATTGCTCCTGACTGTTTACCTCTTCTTTCGACCCTCTGCACCAAATTTACTCGCTAAATTAAATAATATATCGCCCACCACAGCTTCGGTCTCGGTCGACCGCGGCGATGTTGTTATTGCGCGAGTCGATGGATCGTTTGAATCGATGACCGATGGCTCCCAAACGTCTGTATTTGCCGGCGATATGATAGTCGCCGAGAACGGCATCGTCTATGTAGACTTTGCACATGGTCAACAAGTTGCGCTCAATCGCGGGGCATCCGTAACCATCGAACAGCTAGAATTTAGCAACGGAATCCAGCGCGTACAGCTAGTGGTTTGGTCTGGTATTGTGGAATATTCGACAGTTGGCAAAAGGGTAGCCGAAGATTATTTCTACGTCTCCTCCACATCCTCTTCATCTACAATCGATAGAGGAACCATGCGGATGGAAGTGGTAAGCCCTGTCCAAACAATCTACGAAATACTCGATACAGGCGTTGCAACCATTCAAATGGATCAGCAGACCATTCAGCTAGAGTCGACACAGCAGTTGACTGCAACGCTTGGCGACCCACTAATTGTTCGTGCGAATGGATTGTCAAATGCCCAAACTGGAGCTAGAGCCGGAATTAAAGCCGAACGCACTGACTCGGGCGCAGCACAACCTCCTGCTGATTCTCCACAAGCAGGTGCGCTTGTCAACCAAACTACTCCCGATCCACTTATGAACCCCGTAATAACGCACATGATAGAGGATGGCGACACACTCTGGTCTATTTCAATGCGCTATAATGTTGACGTTGACGCGATTCTGATGGCTAATCCGGACGTGGTCAATGCCGCACTCTTGCAGATCGATCAACAGATCTACATCCCCACAGAATTTGTTACCACAACAGCACTTCCCACCAATTAAGCGCTGCTCGCTCGTAAACGGTTAGAACCTTACACGACTCTATACCTCTTCCCCATACTTTTTTCTGCACTTTTTTCCCTGTTTTTTCCTCTCTCCCCACTTTCTGATCATGTGTTCTGAACACCAGAACATAGTATAATTCTAATTTCCCCAAAACTTTACCTAGCACTTCTCATTCCCATACACTCAGCCGCACACCAGATCATTTTGTCTCTTGTCGTTTACGCATTCAAAAAATGCTGTACTCTACTGTGCTGCTTGGTACAGCAAAACTAAAGGAGAAACCCCATGAGCGCGACCATATTAAGCTGCGCCATCATTGGCTCATTTACCACGCGCGATCACAACCCCGACGCGCCCATTACGCCTGACGAAATTGCAACCGCCTGTATCGACGCAGCAAAAGCAGGGGCTGCCGTCGTTCACATCCACGTTCGCGATCCCAAAACGGGCGAAAATAGCATGGAACTCGCCTACTACAAAGACGTCGTCGATCAGATCCGTGCCAGCGATACCGATGTTCTCATCAACCTGACCACCGGACCCGGCGCGCGATACCTGCCCGGCCACCCCGATCCACTCCCGCTCGATTCGTCCACCAACCCCTCCACCGCCGTCAAGCGCACCGAACACATCGTCGCACTCAAGCCCGATCTTTGCAGCCTAGACTTTAACACAATGTGGTTTGGCTCAGGCTCCATCATCAACGCGCCCAGCATGATCCGCGACATGGCACAGATCATCCGCAGCGCTGGCACCATCCCTGAACTTGAAGTCTTCGACAGCGGCGATATCCGTATTGCTCGTGATCTGCTTGACGAAGGCATCCTTGACGCACCGCCATTTTTTCAAATCGTTCTCGGTGTCAAATATGGCTTTAATATGAACCCCGAAACCCTCGCCTATGCCAAATCGCAACTGCCGCCAGATGCAAAATGGGCCGCATTTGGCGTCAGCCGCATGGCCTTTCCCATGGTTGCCCAATCTTGGCTCCTCGGCGGCCACTGTCGCATCGGCATGGAAGACACAGTCTATATAAGCCGTGGCGTACTCGCACAAAGCAACGCTGCATTAGTATCCAAAGCAAAAGGCATCATCGAAGAATTAGGCGGAACAGTTGCCACGCCAGACGAAGCGCGTCAGATTCTTGGCATTACAAATTTATAAACACCCAGCCAGTGAACCGAACAACCCAACTAAATATCACTTCCAAATCAAATAAATCTTATCTCAACTATCAGCATTGACTATAAAAATACTAAGAATTTTCCAATTTGACATAGAGTACGCTCCTTGGTATCCTTCTGCGGAACCCAACATTCAAGTAGGAGAGTTAAATGGCTCGCAGCGTAATACAATCTATTACAGATGATCGACGTATAACACTGATCGCTGTTAAAAAACAGAACGGTAAGCAGAAACTAGACTCACAGTCTGGATAACCGCGCTTGCTCTTTCGTTTTGGAGCCAAAAAACCGGCCATCCAGCCCTGGATGTGTCGGTTTTTTTTTATGCATTTAAATATGAACTTTGAGTAAAAATAGACTTGGCTATAATTTTGTCACGGATGACTATTTTAGTTGTGGTACTATAGTTTAAAATACTTGAGTCTCTCTGCGATCTCATACATTTTCTCTCACTCGGTAAGAGCATATGTGACCCAGTTGAGCCGAAATTTGATAAGTTTAAAATAACAGGAAATCAAAATTATGAGCCTTGAAAATTTTTCTATCATCGAATCCACCCTGCGCGAGGGCGAGCAATTTGCCAACGCATTCTTTAACAGTGACCAAAAAGTTGAAATCGCTCATATGCTCGATCAATTTGGCGTGGGCTACCTCGAACTTACCTCACCCGCCGCAAGCCCACAAAGCGCGCAAGACTGCACCCGCATTTCGAATTTGAACCTCAACGCCAAAATTCTTACCCACGTGCGTTGTCACATGGACGACGCAAAATTGGCCGTCGACACAGGCGTAGACGGCATCGACGTCGTCTTTGGCACCAGCAGCTATCTGCGCGAATTCTCCCACGGCAAAGACATTCCCTACATTATCGACTCTGCCGTCGAGGTCATTAGTTACGTCAAAAGCCAAGGTCTCGAAGTGCGCTTTAGCAGCGAAGACAGCTTTCGCAGCGATCTAGTCGATCTGCTCACGATCTACCGCGAAGTGGACAAAATAGGTGTCAACCGCGTCGGCATTGCCGACACAGTAGGCGTCGCCAACCCGCGCCAAGTCTACGAACTCATCAACACACTGCGCGGCATCGTTGGTTGCGACATCGAATTTCATGGCCATAACGACACCGGCTGCGCCGTGGCAAACGCCTACTGCGCGCTCGAAGCAGGTGCAACTCACATCGATACATCTGTCCTGGGTATCGGCGAGCGCAACGGCATCACGCCACTCGGTGGATTTATTGCACGCATGTACGCCCACAACTCAGACCTGATCCGCGAACGCTACAACCTACCGCTGCTGCGCGAAATCGAAAACTACGTGGCCGGTCTTGTACAGGTTGACGTACCCTTTAACAACTACATCACCGGCTACACCGCCTTTACCCACAAAGCCGGCATCCACGCCAAAGCAATTCTCAACAACCCCAGCACCTACGAAATCTTGAACCCCGAAGACTTTGGCCTCACGCGCTACGTCCACGTCGCCCATCGACTTACAGGCTGGAATGCCATCAAGCAGCGCGCCGAACAGCTTCAACTCGACTTGAGCGACAGCGATATCAAAGAAATTACGGCCACCATTAAGACTTTGGCGGATCAACGCAGCCTTAGCCTCAATGACGTAGATGTGTTGCTAAGAGAGTATCACCAAAACGCGGATACAGCCGCCGCTGTCGAGACAGATCCAAGCGAAACTGAATCGGCGGAACTAATCAATGCTGCCAAATGATTTTGCACAGCCCGATCCTCTGCCGTGGCAAGTCATCGACACGCACGTTGCCTTTCACAATAAATGGCTAACGGTCGAACTAGATAACGTGCAGCTACCCGACGGCGCCGCCTACGAATATACGCGTCTCTCCGTGGCGGGCGACCGTGCGGGCGTTGGCATAGTTGGCTTCGACAAAAGCCGCACGCACCTGCTCATGGTTCGCGAATATCGACACGGCGTTGGCAAAGTGCTTTGGCAATTCCCCGCCGGACTCTCCGAAAAAGGCGAAGATCTGGCCACGGCTGCCATACGTGAACTGAGCGAGGAAACTGGCTACGCGCCACCCGAAGAACCCGAAAATTTACGCTATCTTGGCTCAACATTGGACACGCCCCCTTTGGGTCCGCTACGTAGTCATATCTTTGCTGCATGGAACCTCGAACTCATGGACGACGCACCACAGCGCGACGCCACCGAATTTATGACCATCCATTGGAAGTCGGTTGAATGGGTCAAAGAAGCGATCCGCAGCGGCGAAATTGAGGATCGATTTGTGGTTTGCGCCGTGGCATATTTACTGCTAAATGAATTGATATAAGCTTTCCAAAAAATCAATAGAACAGACATAGTTACTTTTTCGGGATATCAATACTCACAGAATCTCTCTTACTCTTTAACTTTTAGGCGCAAAGCGTTGTACCTACCCACCATTATTTGATGATGACTAATCAGACTGACTCACCTAAATCATTTGCCCAAAAAGCAATCGCGCGCGCCGCGGGCCTCGATCACGTAGTTGAAGGCCAAGTTGTGGATGCACGCCCCGATGTGATGATGAGCCACGACAACACCGCCGCCATTATGCAGATCTGGCGTGAATTCGGCCAAGATCAGGTGGTCGCAGCGCAGAAGATGGCCATTACGCTTGACCACGCCGTACCTGCCCCCACGACTCGGCACGCGCTGAATCATGCTGAAATTCGCGAGTTTGTTGCTGCGCAAAAGATTCGGCACTTTTATGATATCGGACGCGGCATCTGTCACGAAGTGTGGAGCGAGGAAGCGATTGTGCTCCCTGGTCAAATGCTGCTGGGATCAGATTCGCATACGCCGCATTTTGGCTGGCTGGGTGCCTTTGGCGCAGGGATTGGTCGCAGCGAGATGGCGGTGCTGTGGGCAACGGGCGAGCTGTGGCTGCGCGTGCCACAGTCTATCCGCGTGACGTTGACGGGCGAACTGCCGCTTGGCGTGACGGCCAAAGATTTTGCGCTGCGCCTAATCGGCGATCATGGTGCAGATGGGGGGCTGTATGCCTCGATCGAGTTTGCTGGCGACGGCATTGCTGCGCTATCGGTTGAGCAACGTATGGTGCTGCCCAATATGATGGCTGAATTTGGTGCAAAGAATGCGTTTATCGCCGCCGATCAAAAGACGGTCGATTATCTCGCGGTGCGGCGCGTGCGGCGCGAGTGGATGCTGGCCGAGTCTGGCGATCTGCCGTTGGCTGCGGTGGGAACGGTGCTGGATGTAAGTCAATTTGATGCGCAAAATTTTACGCCGCAGATCGCCGAGATGCGGGCGCAGATTGCGGCGAGCGCACTAACGCCGGATGAGGGCGTTGCTTATGGGGCTGACTATATATACCGCGCAGATCAATTAGAGCCGTATGTGGCCTGCCCGCACACGGTGGACAATGTGGTGCCGGTTTCGGATCTGGCGGGGACGCGGGTGCAGCAGGCATTTATCGGCACCTGCACAAACGGGCGGCTGACGGATCTTGCGGCGGCGGCAGATGTGGTGGCTGGACGTCACGTGGCTAGGGGAACGCGTCTCTTAATTGTCCCCGCATCAAAGCAGGTGTTGACCGAGGCGATGCAGCTAGGGTATATTCAAATTCTGCTGGATGCGGGCGCGGTATTGGGCGTGCCGGGTTGCGGTCCATGCATGGGCAACCACATGGGGATCCCCGCGCCGAATGAAGTCACAATTTCGAGCGCAAATCGAAACTTCAAGGGCCGCATGGGAACGCGCGATGCGGATACCTATTTGGCGAACGCGGCAGTTGTGGCGGCATCGGCGGTTGCAGGCGAAATTGTGGATCCACGGGCAGTTTGAGTGATGCATAAACTAATATAGATTGGTTCAATCTCGCAGATTGAACCAATCTATATTAGTAAAAAGTTATTTCTGGGCACACCCTATTCAATGATAACTGGTAAAGTTTGGAAGTACGGCGACAACGTAAATACGGACGTGATTTTCCCTGGCAAGTATACCTACACGCTGCGTGAACGGGACGAGATTGCGGCACATGCGCTAGAGGATTTGGACCCGACATTTGTGGGTTCTATGCAGGCGGGCGATGTGATTGTGGCGGGGCGCAATTGGGGCTGTGGATCGAGCCGCGAACAGGCCGCGACGTGTTTGGTTTATAATGGCGTGGCTGCGGTGGTGGCCGAAAGTTTTGGGCGCATCTTTTACCGCAACGCGCTCAACAATGGGCTTCTGGCAATTGTGTGTCCCGACGCGGCGCGCGTGATTTTGGCTGGCGAGCAGATTACGATTGATCCAGCGCAGAGCATGATCCATTGTGGGGCGGGGCAGTTCGACTTTCCGCCACTGGGTGATACAATTTTGGGGATTGTTCAGGCTGGCGGATTGGTGGCCTACACAAAACAAAAGCTGGCTGTGCAAAAGCTGGCTGTGAAAAAACCGGCTGAGACCGCCTGATGATTTGGATCCGGCGGCTGGTGATGCGGGTGGCGTATTTTGGGTTGCAAACCAAATGGTGGCTAACCCGCCCGGTGTCGATGGGCGTGCGGATTATGTTGATCGAAGACGAGCATGTGCTGCTGATCCGACAGACGTATCTGCCGCGTTGGCACTTTCCGGGCGGACTTGTGGATCGAGGCGAAACGCCATTAGAGGCGGCAAAGCGCGAGGCATTTGAAGAGGTTGGCGCAACCTGCCGCAGCGAGCCACGTCTGCTGGGCATTTTTACGCAGTTTGTCGAGTTCAAAAGTGACCATGTCGTACTTTTTGTGTGTGACGATTTTTCGCTGAGTGAACAGTCTGCAAGTTGGGAGATTGAGCAGATTAAGGCCTTTCCACTCACGGCGTTGCCAGAGAGCGTATCGCCTGGGGGAAGACGGCGAGTGGCAGATTATTTGGCGGGGGAGTTGCCCGTGTCAAAAATGTGGTGAATATACTATAAATGACGAATATAAATTGAGTAGGGTGTGATGAGCTATCGAATTGCGTTGATCCCCGGTGACGGGATTGGCAAAGAAGTTGTCCCCGTGGCGCAGCAAATATTAGAATCGACTGGATTGGCGTTTGAATTTGTGCCGCTTCCGGCTGGATGGGAGGCGTTTGAACAGACGGGGAGTGCGTTGCCCGATGAGACGCTGACGGCATTAAAAGAGTGCAATGGCGCACTTTTTGGGGCGGTCAGTTCACCGAGTCAACGCGTTGAAGGGTATAGCAGCCCGATAATTGCTATACGGAAGGCGCTGAATTTGTATGCAAATGTGCGACCGATTGTCTCACCTCTTCGTGATGAAAAGGATGCTGATGCGTCAGCAGAATCGCCAGGTAACCATCCAAACCCACATCTTGCGCGTAGTCATAAAAATGTCGATATGCTCATCGTGCGCGAAAATACAGAGGGATTGTATGTAAAGCAAGAGCGTCTTTTGGATGATGGCAACACCGCGATTGCGGATCGAGTGATCACGCGTGGCGCATCTGAACGGATCGCACGGTTTGCCTTTGAGCAAGCCGTCACGCGCGCTGACAGTCGTGCCAAGGGTCGTGCGGATGGAGCAAGCCGAGTTACGATTGTACACAAGTCGAATGTGCTGAGCGTTACGGATGGTCTGTTCCGCGAAACGGCTTTGGGGGTGGCGGCTGAGTTTCCGACTGTAGAGACGGAAGAGCAGCTTGTGGATTCGATGGTCTATCGGATGATTTTGGAGCCGCAGCGGTATGATGTGATTGTTGCGCCAAATTTGTATGGCGATATTTTGAGCGATGCCGCGGCCGCATTGGTTGGCGGATTGGGACTTGTTCCGAGCGCAAATGTGGGTGTTGATTTTGTGCTGGCAGAGCCGGTTCACGGCAGCGCACCGGATATTGCGGGGCAGGGCAAGGCCAATCCGATTGCGACGATTCGAGCGGCGGCGTTATTGCTGGCCTCGTTGGGCGAAGTGGAGACAGCGAGGCGAATTGAGCAGGGCGTGCGACATGTGTTAATGGATGGTCCTTGGACGGCTGATCTGGGTGGAAAAGCTTCGACTGATCAGGTGGCTGAGGCGGTGATGGAGCAGATTGCGCAAATGTAAAGTAAGAATAATGTTATCTTAAAATAAAAATGAAGAAGTGACTGCGTTCTCGCTAGAAGATAAGTGTGCAGTGAACTATATCAGCAGCGAAGTAGATCAGCAGTGAAATAAAGCAACCATATATAATTTAGTTTTAAGGCCATTTCAAAAATTAAACTATACGTTATGGCCGCAAGCTACTCCAGAAAAGCCGATGAAATACATATAATTATTTTTCTGGATTAGCCTAACTGTAGGGAGAACAAACGATGGAAACCGTATCAGGAACAGCAGAATGCCCAGAATGTTTTGGCGAGATTGAACTTAAAGAAGTGATGCAAAATGAGATTGTTCAATGCTCAGATTGTGGCGCTGATCTAGAGGTCGTTAAGCTTGAGCCACTGGCGCTAGAACTGGCACCCGAAGAAGAAGAGGATTGGGGCGAATAATGAAAGTTGGTGTTTTATACAGCCGCGTACGTGCGGAAGAAAAGTTGCTGTTCGAGGAGTTTGATCGGCGCAGCGTTGATTTTGATCTGATTGATGATCGCAAAGTTGCATTTGAAATTACGCCAGGGCAGGTCTATGCCAGCCAATATAGAGATTATGACGTAATTTTTGAACGCTGCATCAATCATGGGCGGGCACTTTACAGCCTGCGTCTGTTGAATGATCGTGGTTTGCGCACGGTGAACACAGCGCAGGTTGCGGACAATTGCGGCAACAAGATCCAGATGACGAGCGCGCTTTCTGCCTTTGGTGTTCCGTCTCCGCGTACGCTGATTGCGTACACGCCCGAGAGCGCGCTTGAAGCGATTGAGCAGATGGGCTACCCCGTTGTGCTAAAGCCTGCCGTTGGATCATGGGGGCGACTGTTGAGCAAGATCAATGGCCGCGAGGCGGCAGAGACTGTGCTTGAACATAAGGCCGTTTTGGGCAGCTATCAACACAGCATTTTCTACATTCAAGAATATATCGAAAAGCCGATGCGCGACATCCGTGCATTTGTGATTGGGAATGAAACAATCTGTGCGATCTATCGCAGCTCGCCGCACTGGATTACCAACACGGCACGTGGGGGCGAATCGAGTAATTGTCCGGTTACGCCTGAGTTAAACGAGATCTGTGTGCAGGCCGCGAAGGCAATGGGCGGTGGCGTTGTTGCGATTGATGTGCTGGAAGATCCAGAACGTGGATTGTTGGTTAACGAAGTTAATTATACAATGGAGTTCCGCAACAGCAGTGGGCCTACTGGCGTAGACATTGCCGCCCGTACAGTCGACTTTGTTTTAGCGGTTGGAAAAGATGGGTGGGCAAGCGCAAACGGATGGCGTGAAGATGAGTCAACAAGCGACGCCAGCCAAAACAATCAAGTTTCGCTGACAAGTGCCGATTAAGCCACTTTTTGGCACTTTATCGCAGTGAGTGTTCTTGTGACAGATTTGTGTATCTACAAAATTTGATTGCTGTTGACATAACAAAATATTTTAGATGAGAGATTTCGTGTAGCTAACATGAGTAAAAAGATAAAAGTTTCAATTATTGGTGCATCTGGTTATGCTGGGGGAGAGCTGCTTCGGTTGCTTCTCTTTCATCCACAGGTAGAAATTGGTCAAGTAACCAGTGAAAGAAATGCTGATTCGTATGTCCACTTTGTCCATCCGAATCTGCGCGGACAGCTTAAAATGAAGTTTGTCAGCGCGGCTGATATCGAACCGTGTGATCTGCTTTTCTTGGGTCTACCCCACGGTGGATCGATGCAGCGGATCGAACAGTATGCGGATCTTGCCGATCGCATTATTGATCTGAGCGCCGATTTCCGTCTATCGGATCCGGCGGACTATCAACGATGGTACGATCACGAGCATGAAAATCTAGCTTGGCTAGAAAAGTTTGTCTACGGTCTGCCTGAGATTCACCGCGAAAAATTGCAGGGCGCCAAGTACGTCAGCGGGGTGGGCTGTAACGCCACGGCGACGAATCTAGCGATTCGTCCACTCTTTGTCAACGGGCTGGTTGATCCCACTCGCGATGTGATTTGCGAAGTAAAGGTGGGCAGCAGTGAGGGCGGCAACAAATCCGGCGACTCGACGCATCATCCTGAACGGGCACGCGTTATGCGTAGCTTTGCACCAACTGGGCATCGACACACAGCCGAGGTGATGCAGGCAATCCGGCCAACGGGCGACGTTCCTGATGTTCATATGAGCGCCACCGCTGTAGACAATGTGCGCGGCGTGCTGGCAACGGTTCATCTCTTTTTAAAAGAGGGGACCACCGAAAAGGATCTGTGGAAAGCCTATCGCCGCACTTACCGCGATGAGCCATTTGTGCGCATTGTCAAGGAGAGCACGGGCGTTTATCGCTATCCCGAACCGAAAATTTTGGCGGGCAGCAACTACGCTGATGTGGGCTTCGAACTTGATGAGAAAACGGGACGTGTGGTGGCGCTTTGCGCTATCGACAATTTGATGAAAGGCGCGGCAGGCACGGCGGTTCAGTGTATGAATTTGATGTACGGCTGGGACGAGACGACGGGCTTGACTTTCCCTGGGCTACATCCGATTTGATATCCGGTATCGCTGCTGAGTCCACTTGGATAAAATACAATGAATGAAATTCTACCCAATCCGCCCAAATCTGACGCTGAGTCGCGCATTCGCGGCTTTTTAGATAAAGGCGATGTCACTGGCTGGTTTGATGATTTGTACATTCGTGCGGATGGCGATGCGATGAACGTTCCTTGGGCCTGTATGGAGCCACGTCCTGCGCTGGTCAAGTGGCTTGCGCGTAAGCCGCAAAATGGAGCGGGCAAACGTGCGCTTGTCGTTGCCTGTGGTTTGGGCGACGATGCCGAAGCACTGGCTGCACTAGGCTTTGACGTTACTGCATTTGACATTGCGCCTACCGCAATCGAGTGGTGCAAAAAACGCTTCCCCGATTCGAGCGTAGACTATCATGTAGCCGATATGTTTGATCCGCCCGAAGAGTGGGTTGGCGCGTTCGACTTTGTGTTAGAAATTTTCACCGTGCAGGCGTTACCCATCGAGATCCGCCCAAAAGCCGTGGCTGCGGTAACAAAATTTGTTGCGCCCAACGGCAAGCTACTGCTGATCACAATTGGTCTCAACGTGGAAGATCGGCAAGGCCCGCCCTGGCCGTTGACACAGAAAGAGTTAACGTTGTTTGAGCATGATGGGTTGACGCGGGTGGATCTGCACGAAAAACCGATCCGGCCCGATTCGGATCGGAAGATGTGGCAGGTTGAGTTTGGTCGAGAAATGGATGGTTAGGCGATAGCAAATTCTCTACGCGGGCGTATACTTTATATCGCTCTCTCAAACTTAGGCAATGTCAATCGCGTGAAATCTGCAAGAGCTAGAATTTATTCTGTTCGAGTACGATAGGTTGTTAGGTTTCGATGCGTGCTATAATTTTCTCTGCTTCAACATCGACCGCAATGATTGTGACTTAGGCTCGTTTGAGCAATCATCGGCGTGACTTGCGCTGAAGCATACCGTTTACATATATTTCACAACAATTATAAGGACTGTAGATTGATATGGATTATTCGTTTTTGTTAGCATTACACACTGGCTGGCGTTACATTGTTCTAGTTATGTTGGCCGTTACAATTGTGCTGTTGCTGGTTGGGTGGCTGACCGGTGGCAAGTGGAATAAATTGGTAAATGGCTTTAGCATGTTTACGCCACTTGCGATTGATATGCAGCTTGTGTTTGGGATTGCACTATGGGTTACACGACCAGATATAATGGGCGCGTCACGCTGGGGTGGTAATATTTTGGAGCATTTCGTGACCATGTTGATAGCGATTGTGCTGGGGCATGTATCGGCTGTACGCATTAAGCGTGCTCTGGATGATGGTACCAAGTTTCAGAATGGATCGATCTACTTTATTCTGACCGGTCTAGTTGTGGCGTTTGGCGTTGCGCGCGTAACGGGTGTTTTGTAGTCTCTGAGTCTCGCGATGTCAAAGTCGGATATTGTAACTCTTGTTACATTAACGCCAATGCCGCCTGCTCATTTTCAGGCATATCTTGACAAATTAATCAAGAGCTATGCTGCGGATCATGTCGCGGCTGGCAATTGGGACGCTGATGAAGCTGAACAAAAAGCTGGCGAGCAGATCCATAAATTGTTGCCCGATGGTGTTGAGACGGGTGGTCATTCGCTCTTTACAATCGAAGCAAATGGGGCGGATGCTGCGGCTGAACGGGAACGAGTGGGCGTGCTGTGGGTTGCTGTGCAGGAGCGTGGTGGACAAGAGTCGCTGTGGATCTATGATGTGGAGATCGATGAGGCGTTTCGCCAACACGGGTACGGATCTGCGGCATTTGTTGCGCTTGAGGCAATGGCCAATCAGCTAGGCGTGCAGGAGATCTCGCTGCACGTTTTTGGCGGAAACAGGGCGGCACGGGCAATGTATACAAAGCTCGGTTTTGATGAGATTGATGTTGTAATGAGCAAAGATTTAAAAAGATGACTCTCTGCACTTGTGGACAAGATGACGGATTAAGAGATCTGCCACCTTGCCACCTTATCAGCTTTTGGCCTTTTTATACGCATCCAACGTGCGCTGGCGCGCCCATTTGTGATCGACGAGTGGCTGTGGATAATCTGTACCGATCTTGCAGCTTGCTCTGATCTGATCCGCTTCGGACAGAGTCCATGGTTGGTGGAGTTTTTTGCCGCTGATTTTGCGTAGTTCGGGTACCCATTTTTTAATATACGCACCGTCGGGATCGAACTTGGTGCCTTGCGTGATTGGGTTAAAGATGCGGAAGTAGGGGGCGGCGTCAGTGCCTGTTCCTGCCGACCATTGCCAGCCGCCGTTGTTGGATGCAGGGTCGCCGTCGAGTAGCTGCTGCATGAAGTAGCGCTCGCCCCAGCGCCAGTCGATTAGCAGATCTTTTACCAAAAAGGATGCCACGGCCATGCGGGCGCGATTGTGCATCCAGCCAGTTGTGTTGAGTTGGCGCATCGCCGCATCGATAAATGGATAGCCCGTTTGACCCGCACACCACGCCTCGAATTCTTCCTCGTTATTGCTCCACTCAATTTGATCATAGACTGGACGAAAGCTGCCGCGCCGCACGTGTTCAAATTGATCCAATACGCCCAAGTAAAAATCGCGCCAAATTAATTCGCTGAGCCACGTTTCGCTTCCCTCACGCGCTGCTCTGGTGGAGGCTTTTTCGCGCGCCTCGACTGCCGCAAGCGCAGCTAGGCGTGGAGAGATCATGCCAAAACGCAGCGAGGGCGACAGGATCGATGTGCCGTCAAGATCGGGACGGTCGCGGGCCGTGTCATAGTCAAAAATGGGCGGGCCGTCATCAGAATCGTTTACTTTGGCGAAGTCGCGAAGTCGCGCTTTGGCTGCCGCTTCTCCTGCCTGCACGATGGCGGTGGGGCCGAGCGTTTCGGGCGGAATGGGTAAGCTTTCGATGGCTGCGGGCGTATCGATCGATTTGGGCGCGGGGAGAATGTCGGCGCGGGCGATGGGGGGATGCGTGTGCCACGTGCGCTTGTATGGCGTGAATACGGTGTATGGGTCGCCATCTTTCTTGAGCACGCTGCCGGGTTCGCGGATCGCAATGCCAGCGGTGAAGGTGATCGGCACTGTCTCAGCAGCCTGTGCGTCGCGTGCTTTTGCGGAAGGGGAATAGTCGCGTTGCGTGTAGATCAAGTCGGCCCCTGTTTCTTCAAACAGTTTGCGCACCTCGGCAACTGGATCGCCGCTGCGCACGATCAATCTACTGCCGCGCGTTTGCAGATTTGCATCGAGCGCGCGCAAGCCATCCATGAGGAAAGCGATGCGTTTGTTGCCAACGTAGGTGGAGCCAAGCAATTTTGGATCGAGAATAAAGAGGGGGATGACCTGCTCGGCATTGGTTGCGGCAGAGTAGAGCGCAGGGTTGTCAGTTAGACGCAGATCGCGACGGATCCACCAGATGGCTGTTTTCATGTTGTGGGTGTTTGGCGCATGGAGCCGATT